>JAINUV010000965.1:0-39057 GCA_020205505.1 Panax japonicus
TTTTTTGAATGGTCTTGCTTAATGAATGTGTGTTATTTTTTTTTGTTATTGTGTGATGTTTCGTTGGAATATTTGTTTTGAATGTGATGTTTTGTTTGAATATTGTAATTTTTTTGATGAATGTTGATTTTGTTTGTGAATGTGATGTTTCTTTGATAAATGTGATTGCTATTTTTTTGTGTTGTTATATATGTTTGGATATTTTGTTATTATGTTTCGTTGGTGGTTGATGTCCTATTTATTGTAATATGAATTTTGAATGAGTTTTTTCGTGTATATATTTAGTGTATTTGTTATATTGTATTTAATATTCTAGTTTTTTTGTACTTTTGTTGTGTATGTCGATAATTTCACACTTGGGGCACCCTTTTGAATATGTCTTGATATTTCTTTGTATGTCTCTTTATATGGGTTGTGCCAAGTGAAAATTTTGTATTGTAGAACTTACTATAAATATAAGGCATAGAGTATGGCCTAGAAATGTTGCGTGAATTTTTGTAACGTACAACTCACAAATCATGTTAGCTGAAGATGAAGGTAAAAGATAGGAGATTCAACTTTTTGAAATTGGATCAATATTGATATTTACAAGCTTGAAGAAATTTCAATAGCAAAGGTATTATTTAAATTAGAAATTGTTGTTTGAATGATATTGTACTAATGCGATATAAGTTTGAACAAAAATTTTAAAATATTTGCAGGTTGTATTGATTTTTAGCAAGCTTGCCAAATTTTGAAGTCTTTACTTCTTTTGGAACATGAGGTACTATTTATCGGTATATTTTTTATTTATTCTAATTTCTTTCTAACTTAAATTTTTGTTTGAGAACACAGATTTGACAAAAGTAGCAGCCTTTCTTAAAAAGAAATGGGAGGTAGTAAGAATGTAGTGGGATTTGGATTTTGTGATAGATTTGGATAGAAAAAGAGCCGTAAGTAGGTATAGGCGTAGAAGAGGCCTAGTTTTATAGGTTTTAAATATTTAGGAAAGTGATATAATTATATTATATTATTATGTAATATACATATGTATACATGTATATCTATTATATTATATTATATTATACTATACTATATATTATATAATATACTATATTATACTATTATATTATATTATATTATACGATATTATATTGTATTATATTAGATTATATTTTATTAAATTATATATTATATTATATTAAACTATATTATATTATATTTTTTAATATATATATATATATATGTGTGTGTGTGTGTGTGTGTTTGTGTGTGTGTGTGTGTGTGTTGTATATGTTAAACACGCGTTATTATACTTTGTTTGGAATATTGTAATTTTTTTGAATGGTCTTGCTTAATGAATGTGTGTTATTTTTTTTTGTTATTGTGTGATGTTTCGTTGGAATATTTGTTTTGAATGTGATGTTTTGTTGGAATATTGTAATTTTTTTGATGAATGTTGATTTTGTTTGTGAATGTGATGTTTCGTTGATAAATGTGATTGCCATTTTTTTGTGTTGTTATATATGTTTGGATATTTTGTTATTATGTTTCGTTGCTGGTTGATGTCCTATTTATTATAATATGAATTTTGAATGAGTTTTTTCGTGTATATATTTAGTGTATTTGTTATATTGCATTTAATATTCTAGTTTATTTTGTACTTTTGTTGAGCGATAATTTCACACTTGGGGCACCCTTTTGAATATGTCTTGATATTTCTTTGTATGTCTCTTTATATGGGTTGTGCCAAGTGAAAATTTTGTAATGTAGAACTTACTATAAATATAAGGCATAGAGTATGGCCTAGAAATGTTGCGTGAATTTTTGTAACGTACAACTCACAAATCATGTTAGCTGAAGATGAAGGTAAAAGATGGGAGATTCAACTTTTTGAAATTGGATCAATATTGATATTTACAAGCTTGAAGAAATTTCAATAGCAAAGGTATTATTTAAATTAGAAATTGTTGTTTGAATGATATTGTACTAATGCGATATAAGTTTGAACAAAATTTTTAAAATATTTTGCAGGTTGTATTGATTTTTAGCAAGCTTGCCAAATTTTGAAGTCTTTACTTCTTTTGGAACATGAGGTACTATTTATCGGTATATTTTTTATTTATTCTAATTTCTTTCTAACTTAAATTTTTGTTTGAGAACACAGATTTGACAAAAGTAGCAGCCTTTCTTAAAAAGAAATGGGAGGTAGTAAGAATGTAGTGGGATTTGAATTTTGTGATAGATTTGGATAGAAAAAGAGCCGTAAGTAGGTATAGGCGTAGAAGAGGCCTAGTTTTATAGGTTTTAAATATTTAGGAAAGTGATATAATTATATTATATTATTATGTAATATACATATGTATACATGTATATCTATTATATTATATTATATTATATTATATCATATATTATATAATATTATACGATATTATACTATTATATTATATTATACGATATTATATTGTATTATATTAGATTATATTTTATTAAATTATATATTATATTATATTATACTATATTATATTATATTTTGTAATATATATATATATATGTGTGTGTGTGTGTGTGTGTGTGTGTGTGTGTGTGTGTGTGTTGTATATGTTAAACACGCGTTGTTATTAAACTTTGTTTGGAATATTGTAATTTTTTTGAATGGTCTTGCTTAAAGAATGTGTGTTATTTTTTTTTTGTTATTGTGTGATGTTTCGTTGGAATATTTGTTTTGAATGTGGTGTTTTGTTTGAATATTGTAATTTTTTTGATGAATGTTGATTTTGTTTGTGAATGTGATGTTTCGTTGATAAATGTGATTGCTATTTTTTTGTGTTGTTATATATGTTTGGATATTTTGTTATTATGTTTCGTTGGTGGTTGATGTCCTATTTATTGTAATATGAATTTTGATGAGTTTTTTCGTGTATATATTTAGTGTATTTGTTATATTGTATTTAATATTCTAGTTTATTTTGTACTTTTGTTGAGCGATAATTTCACACTTGGGGCACCCTTTTGAATATGTCTTGATATTTCTTTGTATGTCTCTTTATATGGGTTGTGCCAAGTGAAAATTTTGTAATGTAGAACTTACTATAAATATAAGGCATAGAGTATGGCCTAGAAATGTTGCGTGAATTTTTGTAACGTACAACTCACAAATCATGTTAGCTGAAGATGAAGGTAAAAGATGGGAGATTCAACTTTTTGAAATTGGATCAATATTGATATTTACAAGCTTGAAGAAATTTCAATAGCAAATGTATTATTTAAATTAGAAATTGTTGTTTGAATGATATTGTACTAATGCGATATAAGTTTGAACAAAATTTTTAAAATATTTTGCAGGTTGTATTGATTTTTAGCAAGCTTGCCAAATTTGAAGTCTTTACTTCTTTTGGAACATGAGGTACTATTTATCGGTATATTTTTTATTTATTCTAATTTCTTTCTAACTTAAATTTTTGTTTGAGAACACAGATTTGACAAAAGTAGCAGCCTTTCTTAAAAAGAAATGGGAGGTAGTAAGAATGTAGTGGGATTTGGATTTTGTGATAGATTTGGATAGAAAAAGAGCCGTAAGTAGGTATAGGCGTAGAAGAGACCTAGTTTATAGGTTTTAAATATTTAGGAAAGTGATATAATTATATTATACATACATATGTATATGTAATATACATATAGTTATAATTATATTATAGATTTGAGTATTGATATTTCTTTGTATGTCTCTCTATATAGGTTGTGCCAAGTGAAAATTTTGTAATCTAGAACTTACTATAAATGTAAGGCATATAGTGTGGCCTGAAAAGGTTGAGTGACTTTTTGTAATGTACAACTCACAAACCATGTTAGCTGAAGATGAGGGGAAAAGATGGGAGATTCAGCTTCTTGAAATTGGATCAATAATGATATTTATAAGCATGAAAAAATTTCAATAGCAAATGTATTATATAAATTAGAATTTGTTGTTTGAATGATATTGTACTAATGCGATATAAGTTTGAACAAAATTTTTAAAAATATTTTGCAGGTTGTATTGATTTTTAGCAAGCTTGCTAAATTTAGAAGTCTTTACTTTCCTTGGAACATGAAGTACTATTTATCAGTATATTTTTTTTAATTCTTATTTCTTTCTAACTTAAATTTTTGTTTGAGAACATAGGTTTGACAAAAGTAGCAGCCTTTCTTAAGAGAAAAGGGAGGTTGTAAGAATGTAATGGAATTTGAATTTTGTGATAGATTTGGGTAAAAAAGGAATGGTAAGTAGGTATAGACGTAGAAGAGGGCTAGTTTATAGGTTTTAAACATATTATATTATATTATTATGTAATATACATGTGTATAAGTACACATTATATTATATTATATAAAATATGTTATATATGTTTATGAATTGTTATTAAACTTTGTTTGAAATATTGTAATTTGTTTTGATTGGTCTTGCTTAATGAATGTGTTATATATTTGTAATTTTTTTGTTGTTATTGTGTGATGTTTCTTTGAAATATTATAATTTTTTTTGATGAATATTGATTTTGTTTGTGAATGTGATGTTTCGTTGATGAATGTGAATTATAATTTTTTTTATGTTGTTTTTTTGTTTTTGTTATATATGTTTGGATGTTTTTGTTATTATGTTTCGTTGGTGGTGATGGTCCTACTGTGATATGAATTTTGAATGAGTTTTTTTCGCCGTATCTAGTTAGTATAGTTGTGTATATGTATTTAATATTCTAATTTATTTCAGTACTTTTGTTAAGATATAATTTATACTTGGGTACCCTTTTGAATTATGTATGGTATTCTTTGTATGTAGAGATATGGTTTATGCGAGTGAAAATTTTTGTAATGAGAACTTACTATAAATGCTTAGCATAGAGTGTGGCTTGGAAAGGTGAGTGATTTTTGCAATGTACAACTCACAAATCATATAAGCTAAAGATGAGGTATTAAAGGATGGGAGGATTCAGCTTTTGAAATTGGATCAATTATTAATATTTACAAGTAGAAGAAATTCACAGCAAATATATTATTTAAAACTAGAAATTTGTTGTTTGAATGATATTGTACTAATGGATTATAACTTTGAACAAATCTAAAAATATTTTGTAGGTTGTATTGATTATTAGCAAGCTTGGGTAAATTTAGAAGTCTTACTTCTCTGGAACTTGATGGTACTATTTATAGAATATTTTCTTTTTTTAATTCTTATTTTTTTCTAACTTTAAATTTTTGTCTATAGAACACATGTTTGACAAAAGTAGTAGCCTTTACTTGAAGAGGAAAGGTATGTAGGTAAGAATGTAGTGGGATTTGAATACGCGCAATGATAGATTTGGGTAGAAAACAAGAGTCGTAAGTAGGTATAGACGTAGAAGAGGGTAATTTTAAGGTTCTAAATATTTAGGAAAGTTATATAATTATATTATATTATATTATATTGATGTAATATACCTATGTATGTATACTGTATATTATATAATTCTATTATTATTATATGTAATATACGTAATGTACATCTGTTTGTATACATGTGTTCTCTATATATGTTGATTATATTATATAATTAATTTATATACGTTTTGGACACCCACAAAATAGGTCCACACAACCTATTCGAAGTCGTCAAAAATGGTATAGAATTTAAACATACAAACATAAAATTATAAAGACATAATTGTAGTCTAATATGACAAAGCATAAGCTGTGCGTTTCAGTAACAATACTGTCTCGTCGACAATATCCAAACTCAAATACACACATCGCATTATAATTATTGTACACTATTTTTAAAAAGTGAGGATGCTAGATATAACCAATTTGAACCATTCCCTCTAACTCCAGCGACAAAGTCCCAACTCTAGGGCCGTAAAATGGTAACGGAAAATTAGTTTTTTGTGTTTTCGTCCGCATCCAGTATTGCGAAAAAAAAACGGATATTATTCGTATTCAGGGAAAAAACGGGATATATCCGTATTCGTTTAAAGGTATCCGTAAATAAGGGATCGATACGGATATATGCGTATTCGTATTCGATAATATCAGTCGTAAATATATCCGGCGGATTTTACGGGGGAAATTTTTTTTTAATTTTTTTCCGGGGGACAAAAAAAATTTTTCGCTTTTTTACAAAATCTGGAATCCGTATCCGAATAACTTATACTATATATATATATATATATCTATAATATATATATATTTACACACAACACCACACACACACACACACACTTTAATATTATTCAGAGAACAGCTCTGGCTTAACATTAATTAAGGTATTAATTATCACTTACATCCGTATATAAGTAAATAATTATATATTTATTACGACTAAGATACACACACGTTTAGGACAACGGCTCGAGAGGACGGGCGCAATGGACATTCTAATTTATTGTTCCAATGGTGTTAGATCGAATTAATTTAAAATTAATCTCGAATGGAAAGAAAGTTAAAATGCAAAATTAATTCACGTTTATGGAATTTTGGGTCGGATGAGAGTATTTATCACTTTGTATGTGGTGTGTTAATTATTTAGAACTAGAAGTCCGAAATATGTACACAATAAGTTCCATATCAATTTAATTCAAGTAGATAATAAGTTGTAACACATACATTTAAAACTAGCACATCTTCCATAAATTTAAATGAAATCAAAAAATTTCATGTAATAAACATGTAATTTAGTTTATTGGAGGATAAATAATAAATAAACTAACAAAATATTACTATTCAGTTATTAAATATTAATTTATTTCTCTTTTATTATTCATAAAATTTGATCAAGAAAATATTGAGCTTTTAATTTTCAATTGATCAATCAAATAAAGTATTCGGTTACATTCTTGAATAAAATTTTTATTTCACCCCAAAACGTCAATAGCCTGTTCCTCCCTTTATTGATGAGGATTGTTAAAATAGTGATGTTTAAAATATTAATAATTGTGTTTACTTAAATGTCTGATTTAAAAACTATAATTTTTTTTTTGTAAGATTTTGAATGCATTTTATTTAGGTTACTGATAAACGATATTCGGTATTCAATATCCGAATAATTTGGTCTGTAATTCGGATTATTATACTAAACAGGCTAACGAAATTTATCTGTATCTCGAAATTTTTCCGATACCGGATACGGATAAATTTAAAATCGCCGGATACAGGTCCGGGTACGGATAGCGAATTAATTTTCCGATACGGATCCGGATATACCTGTATCCGTATCCGTTTATCTACCGTCGGAACACCCTAGTCCCAGAACCTACATTATGCTCTCCTGAGACGAACATGGAACCAAAAGGAAAAAGGGTGAGTTTAACGAAGGCCCCAGTAAAGAAAGTAAAGAATATTATGACTAAGATAATATAGAAACTAATTATCCTTAGTCTCAATAGGGATCACAAAAATCTGGCGATAGGAAAGAATAGAAAAAAAGTTGTTAGAACAACAATTGTAACGGAAATACCCCATCTATTAGAAGGAGTGCAAGTAGAGCATGAGTCTCACTTTCTTCTATGATTAAAAGTTGTCATCACTCATATCTTTTATCCCTGTAATACCAATATTCAATAAATTTTCCCATTCATGAATTAATCCTCTGCATCTACGGGTCAATGATATTCGAGTATCACCAGTGGTTGTACTAGTGATCCATGCACACACATGTCATCTAGCACATACGGGCAACAAAAGAGGGACTTCACCACAAACCTTTCTATAACATGAGGCTTATGATTATATCAATACACAATTCCTGGTCATACTCACTAATATAATCAATAGTCTATCTTGTGGTAACACGAGCCAAGATGACTTCAACCAAGATAACATGAGAATGATGACCAATGCTATAAAGATTCACTCAAGTGACTATGTAAATTAGGGGAGATATAAGGGAAATATAAAGTGAAAGTGGGTGGTATAATTAATCAGAGGGTAATTTTCCTGGTGTTCAAAAATGTACAAATTGTAACACATGATAAAAAACTATTTGTGAAGTAAAATTCGGGATGAATAATATTCAATTTATAAAAAAGTATATATTGGGCCAGAAAAAAAAATAAATTCTGTTGTGAATTAGTTACCGTTGAATCGGTACCAAAATGAAAATATTAAAATTTAATAAGGAAATATTCAGAACCATTTTCGGTGAAATGATAGTTGATGAAGCGCATAAACTTAAGAATTCTAATATTTCAGAATTATCTAGCAATCTACGTGCTAGTATGTTTAAATTAGGAATATGCAAAATGAAAATATCCCAGTGTACATGCTATGAAGTATGCCAGAAAATAATATTCTAACGAGTATGATGTAAGACCCCAATTTTTTTTAAATAAAATGAATTTCCTTATTACTATTTTGATATAGTACGAGGTTGGTTTGCTTAATGTGATTAGTTATGAATGAACTGCAACAAAATATTTTTTAAATTTAGCAAAATGAGGATGGTTATAAACTTCATTATCTGTCACGGGTAAAAAATATTCGTCTTGGTCATGAAATATTCTTGGTTTGTCAGTGGAAAAGTCTCGCGACTACAGAACGAGCGATCAACTTTTGTGGGCCCAACGATAACATCATACATGGTGTGGATGGAGGAAACGAACAATAGATTGAGTTTAAAATAATAGCGTGTACTAATTGATTACTGTTAAACACTGTTGGGTTACTGGTGGTTTAAAACTACAGAATATGGTCGGTTGCACAAGATCGAGAGCACTTGTATTGCACAGATTGTTGAATCATTGATTCGTTATCGTAAGAAAACACTACTCAATTAAATTAATGTTCCATGTATTTTATTATTAATCACTAATGCTGCCTGGATATTATTATGTATTGTTTGAATAGTAAGGATTGAGTCATCTGACTCCAATATTTTCACATTATCGATCACTAAATTCATATTATTTAAATAATATTATCAGATAACATTATTGGCAATATCTAGAAAGTTCTGTCTAAGGAGAGGTTTGGTCACCTAATTGCGCTGCCAGTAAGGAGAATCAGTATGGAAGCCCCCTCTATCCTTGGAACGCCTGATGGTCACGTAACGGGGATCTGTAATATATTTGAATAATTAAGTATTGATTATTATGATAAGAAATATTTTCATTTATGTGGATATAGTAGATGGAGAAAAAATTTTAATGTGACACCAATTGTTAAAATTACTATTTTATCTTTTCTATTAAAATAATTCATTTAAATATATATTTTAATAATATATTACCAGGTGATATTTTTACATGAATGTGGGATATATGGAAATAAATGAGGAAAGAAGAGTAGTTTTGTTGTCAGTTAAATGGCTAATACACATGTTTGTGTGTGTTACAAAAAATGTGTTAACACATGTTAAACATGTTTGGTGGACACAAAAATGATTGAGTGAAATTTGATATCGCTGTTCAAATGTTCACGTTGACGCGCACACAACGCGTCTATTTATGTTTAGAAATTAGAAAAATTTTCTGTCGCAAAGTGTAGAGAATGAAATTCCTATAAAAAAAGCCGCAGAGATTCGACTTTTATGGACAAGGAGCTATTTAATTGTGAATTTTTGAAAGTTTCGTTATCCGGGTCTGAATTGATTTTTGAAGTTTTAAGTAGCGATTTTGTTAGAAAAACATTTTTGTATGTTTTTGGAACACATTAAAGTGTGGCAGGTTTTTTGACCCAAAAATTGGGCTAAGGGAACATTTGTATAATTTATAGTTAATATTTTTAATTTAGTTCTCCTTTGGCGTATTTATAGCATTTCCTATAAATAGAGGGCTAAGTTAGCATTGAAAAATCACTCAGAAAAAAGTTTTCGCTCTTATATTATCAAGCGTATTCTTGGAGTATACTTTGAGTGTTGCTATCCGAGCGTGCGAGTTCTCGTCTCGCACTTATACCGAATTCATTCAGAAGTACGGCTATTTGAGGTAAGGGATATTATTTTTTTTCTCAAATGTGCTATTATTTCTTCAATATCATTATGCGCGAAATATTGGTGAACTTGTTTTATCAGATAGGAAGTAGTTGTGTCGGGGGTTGGTATATTCACGTATCTCGGCCTATGGACGGAATACGACCATATTCATTGAAAGATTAAGGTGGAAAATTTATCCTTCTGTTAGCCAAGATAGTCTATTTTGGAACTACTATCTTTTATGTGTATCCAATTTGATCGTTTATTTTGAGTCGCTTCAAAACTCGTTTCTTTATGAATATTATGACTTGGATAAAACTGTTAAACGATGCCTAATATTTGTTCTTCTATCTCACTGGATTCGTTCTTAAAAATGTTTGTCATAATCCTCGGGGTCCTTAATGGTGATACTTGATGAATATCTTTGGCCTGTAGTGCCAAAGATGAATGATTAACTGCTTATTAGGATTAATTTTCTTTGGGGTCTGTGGGTCTTGTTTTTTTTAATCAGGATATTTTTGTGGCAATTGATATCTAGCATAAACCTAGAAGCAGGCCTCCCATGTACAAGGTTTCCTTAAGCCATTTCCCCAAAGTTTTAATTCTAAAACGTTTTTGGACTATTCCTTTATGTAAAGGTGTCATTGGACGTGACTAATCCAATGTTGGGATAAGAGAGTTCATCAGTTGGTTATATTGTATCCAAACTCACAACATATGTGTTGTTGTATTTTGCACACTAATTGTTGTATACTCCCCAAGGCTTACTGTAGTTGTTTTCTGTACCATGTATTTGACGACTCAGAATAGGTGGAGGAATGGAACCTATTTTGGGGACGTCACAAATAAGAATAAGAATAAACAACAGAAATCACCATGCATGCGGAACTTCGCATAGACAGGTTATTCCAACAGAATAATTAACGGAAAACATGCAGGTGAAATTCAACCCCTGAAGGATGTTCAACCGAATAATAAAGAATGGAATAAGCCAACAGAAACATCCACCATGATGCGGTACTTAGGCATAGACATGTTATTCCAATAAAATAATAAATACAGAATAATAAAGACGGAACAGGTTCGTGTAAAAACACCAGACAGATAATAAAGCCGGGACCAGTCCTGCTTAAAAAGCACACAACAGGATGTTTCAACGGATAATTAAAGATAGTAGAGAAGAATGTCCCAAGGATTAGGTATTCCGCGTTTACATGTTATTCCAATAGCATAATAAGATGGAATAACGAAATCATTCATGAATTACAAAGAATAATATCCCTTACCGTTAAAAGAACAACGAATATATGGAAAAGAAAGTTAGCAGACTTCTCTTCTTCTTTCTCGCTAAAATTTTCTCTCTTAGAGTTCATGAATTCGTTAAGAAAATAATGAAGGAATGAGTTCTATTTTATAAAAAAAATAGAATGCAATAGTAACTAAGCTCATGAACGGTCTAAAGATGCGATTTTACTTAATCTGACGCGTTCATATTGTTGAAGCATCAAATTTTAAATAAAATATTTTTTTTTTTTTTAATATTTTTTAATTTATATATATATAAATGAGCTTATAAAAAAAAGTCAACGGGATGACCCCCCCCCCACCACCCAACGTGAATCCATTTTGAAATCTTTCTGCAACTTTTTCAAAACCATCTATATATATTATATATAATATAATATATATATATACTAATAAAGTATATATATAAGATTACAATATTATACATAACCCCCATTTCATTTTTCTTTCGCCAACCACACACGTATTTTTCAACACATCCTTATCACAATACATCTATCACACATAGAAATTTATATATACATAAGAATCATCTTCTACCATTATTTTAAAAAATAGGTAAAGGGGTGTTTTATAAAATAAGTAAAACGAGGACTTATCACGTGTAAATATCAATAATCAATAGTAGTGTGCTACTATGCAAACTACGCGGTATTAATGTACTTTACTACTCGAGTAGTTCATACAATTTTAACTGAAAACACGTTCGCGCCGTTAACTTTCCATAGAAATATTTTTTGTAGTTTTCAATCAGATAAGTAATTCTGGTGTTAGAGGAGTCACCAACTAATTGTTACCGTGCACGGATATTTCCTGTAAACAATATTCCCCGAGCCAATCGAAGATTATGAAAAAGTGCGTACTTTGCAAAATTTATAATATTACCCACTAACTATATCATTATATATAATATTCAAAAATGATATTATATAAAATTCATTCTTTATCAAAAAATTAGGGTCCTACACATAACAATATCATAATTACTCATACCAACACAACAAAACACATATCAATCCTCAATAAATCAAACCACCAAAAAATCAAAAATAAATACTACAAAAAATCTAAATTTGTTCTACAAAATTTCAATCATTAATACATTATTCAAAACACCAAAATAACCATCTTCATACCCAAATCATTCATTAACAATGTATAATTAGTTACACATTATAAAATACAGGAACACACAAAAATTACAAAACAATCACAACACATATAACCACCAAAACATTAGCTGTCCCTACTAATTTTAAAAATTTTGACAGAATTCTTTTAAAAATAGATATCCAGAAAATATTTAAAAAAGTCTATAAAACTTACAATTCACCATACATATCCAAACTACCAAAAAAAAACATCATTTCTACTCAAATCATATAACCATGTATAATTAGTTACCTTTATAAAATACGAAACAAAAAAAAAATTACATGAAGAATTAATACATACATCGATAATCAAAAACATCCAACCATCAAAACATTTCAAGCTAGTCAGCTACTAATCAAGAAAATTTTGACAGAGTTTCCTTTAAAAATAGATTATTCAGAAATCATAAAACTGTTTACAAAAACTTGCAATCTTTCCATACATTATCCAAACCACCAATAACAAAACCATAATTCCATTACCCAAAATATCATAAACCAGTATAAGTAGTAACGTCTTACAAAAGACGGAACCAAAAAAATACATAGTTCAGAAAATAGAGAATACAAATGTTGAGCATAAAGGATCTTTACTTTACAAGCTTACACCAAGTTATATTCTTTACAGCTATACACCATGTATCTTTCAAAATATACATGAAAATATTTGAAATTAAAAAAATTATCGACAATATGTGAGTAAATAAAATAATTGTAAACTCCAAAACATAAGCAGTCATTAACAACGATATATACACATTACAATAATCATCAATCAACCAATGAGTAGGGATAAGAAGACAGAGCAGTAAATAATTTTTTTTTTTTTTTTTTACCTTCAAGAATGTCACCTAACTTCCAAAACAACATGTATTCCTTCAGAGAATGCCACTAACTTCTACAACTTCATTTCCGTGTACCAAATAATGTTGCCCCCTATTAATACAAAATAACACATCAATTTGCACTTAAATAACTGAAAAATACCAAAGAAAAATAGCAGGGTTACGAAGCAGAATAGTAAAGGGTTTGATTCAAGAAAAACTATGAGATTATTCTAGCCTAACCAATCTAGTGGAATTTTTCAAAACCATCAAACACTTAAAACACACAAGAACCCCGGCTATATATACACCTTACTATTAACATGAGTACCAATTTGCCTAACTCCTAATGAAAGATCAAAACAACATCAAAAAAGTTCCATGAAGAACAACCGGAGGAAGAAAAATAAATCCATAAATCACGCCCTTAAACCCCCATAAAAGTAAACAAAAAAAACCGAAAACTCATGCGGCAAAATTGGAACATCAATCCACCGAAATAAACAAAACACATTTTAATTAATAGTTGGGGAAAACTCATCAATAAAAAAAGTGTTTGATTCTCACAAAGGTGTTTACTTTTAAATCTTTCCATAGGACCATTGGTTTAATGCTTCGCCTCTTAAGGGTTTTAAAATTTCAGAGGCACTAGATAGGAGTTTGTTAAGGCATATACTTGCTATGGACATGTTTCCATCTGGGATTACTGTTTCTTTTTTAGGGGCCAAGGACTTGTAGTCACATCTACAGTAGCAATTCGCGTGTGGGAGCTGTAATCGTTGGATCTGGCGGCATAGGTTTGATGAATGAGACCAAAGAAAGAGAAATGAATGAAGCCACAGGACTGAGAAGCAACTAGGAATTATTCATATCATGTCTTATTGACCATGGGGAGTCCTTCTTGCTTTTTCTTTGAAGCCATTTGGTGACTGAAAAAATGTTGTTCCTAAGTCTAAGGAAATGGCATAGTTCGCATGGAAAAGGCTGCTAATTTTTTATGCTTAAACGTGAAGAAGGAACATTGTGTTGAATTGGTATTTCATGTACAGGAGATGCAGAGAACATTGTTCTTTCACAGAAGCTACAAAGTTTTTGTTTGTTTTTTTGAATATTGTGAAGAAATGTTGGTACAGTGGTCATTGTATGTCAGGGTCTTTAGCAATTGTTTCTTTGAGTTGGCCTTTGTAAGAGACAGAAGAAAGGGAAGACTGTGTCTTTATATCTTTTTTTGCGGGCATGAATGGAGTTGAAGAATAGTGTCTATTGTTCTTTTGCTAATCTTCCGTTCCCAAGCCTCACCAAAATCAAGTCCTTTTTTTAATTTTAATGCTCCAAAGTCAATTAAGTCATCACCAAAATAAGTCAATAAAAAAAATTATAAATAAGGCCCAGGCAGTCAGTAACACCATGTATTTAGGGCTTCATTTTGGGGGCACAGGCTTACAGAAGCAGAGTAAATATTCAAGCAGTGCAGGGAATTCTCAAGAATGCACTAAAACTTCTAAACCTTCATTTAACACAAATATGTTTCCAAAAATACAAATAGCCATTCTAAACACAGAAAAAGGCTGTATCCTAAATGAGGGAACACTATTTTTAAGTAAAATTTTTTCTTGCCAATCTAAATAGATAATGCAATCTAAGTAGTCACACGGAATCTAATGCCCTTTCCACAAAGGATTTGAATCCGGCATCACTGTTAATTCCTCAAATATTTCATGTGTTCTACTCTTGTTCTCTTTTTATTCTTTTCTTTCTCTGGTATCATTCATGCTTTAACACCCATAGACAAATACATTTTCAGTAGTTATCGGAGTTTTTCCCCGTTGGGCAATCCTTTGCAGAGGGAAAGAAATCAATGTAGATCTAATTTTTATATTAGTTTGGGTTTGCTTCATCTGATTAGCTTATGCATGTTAACTGGTCTTATATGATTTTAATTATGTACAACTGACTTCATTGAAAATTCAATTAATCATTAGTCTACTTCGTTGAGTGATTTTGATTGGGGGTTAATGCTTTTTTCTATTATTTATTTTCCTTTCAATTAAAGCATATACGAAGTAAGAAGTTGAAGCAATCAAATGGCAGTCACCGATGGAAGGTGATGTAGAAGGAAGGATTATACGTGGTTTGTGTGAGCGGTAGGGGAGGATGATTTAGACGGATATTTTTTGTGAAATGAAATAATCCAGCTTTTGAATTAAGTTATAAAAACTTGACAGATAATCTAAATTGTTCTTGTGCTTTTAAATTCCAATTGGTTGTGTTTTATTATATAGATATTTGTAACAGTAAATTTGTTACCTGCCCTATAATAGGCCGAATGACCTAGTGACTAAACTCGGTCAAAGTTCAATTCGCTTACTCTCTAATAGTTTTGAACGGGTGCCCACGATTGACTGGTCATGCCCAAATGAGAGTATTGACTAGCCCATATCGCATAGCCGTTATATTTTTGTTAGAGTTATATATAAAACTTTTATATAGGGAAACATGCTTTAAATTACACACCCTTTTTTTTTATTCAGCACGTGTCTCCCAACATTATAATTTACCAAACTTATTTTGTATGGCCATTTATCCTGGTTGAATTAATCTTAGTTGCCCAACTAATCTCTTCCTTCCCATCCCATCCATCCCTTTGCTCAACTAGTTCAAATCTGTTCAAATCAAATCCAAATTCTCAATCAAACAATCAACTAAATCCAAAACAAACAAACCAAAACTCTATCTAAATCCCAAAACAATACATTTTGCGTTCTTTGTCGTCCTTGCATAAAAGGATCAGAATAAGCTCAAGAAGAAAAAGCTTTGAAACGTTAGGAAAAACAAAAGACGAGGAAAAAAGCTGATAGCAGTAGCTCGCTCACTTAGCCAAGACTCTCGGCCACATCGACAAAACCCGGCCGATGAATACTCCAGATCATCTCCAATTTCGAGACAAAAACACAGAGCTTCCGACCGTATCGACCGGTCGAGGATTTTGCCCATACCTATTTGGGCTTCTCTCCTTTTTGAAGTTTTCGTTACATATTAATGGTTGTCGGGGCCTTTTAGTGTTGTGTGTTATCTAGTATCAGGAACTGGAGGGTGTGGGATTTGGCGCATAAGCAAAAAAATATGGAGATAGGCTTGATTTAATGAATTTAATGTTTGCCTGGTTCTTTGGGAAGAATATACATATGGGGTTTGAACAACGGATTTAGATATGTTTTAGTTTGTTGTTTTGGCTTGGAAATTTGTTTGGGGCTTGTTTGATGAAGGAATTTGGATTGATTGAATAATATTGGAGCCTGACTTATGGCGAGGGAAGGAGAGGGAAGAGGCAACCGGGAATTAATTTCAAACAGGGTAAATGGACATACAAAATAAGTTGTGTGACTTTAGGTGGGAATAGATCAACATGTCCTCGGTTAAAGGTATAACATAAAAAAATGAATGATACTTAACATATGTTCGAGAATCAGGATTACTTTTTTAATACTAATTTTCTTAAAATTAATGCACTGTTACTCATGAATTTATGTATGATTTCTTTCCCAATTAATAAAAGAAAAATTTAATAGCAATTGTAAAATATTGGAGAAACTAATCCAATCACGCTCGTCTTCCATTTCATTTAGTCAATTGGGGTTTAGTTCCAAAAATAGGACACTTGTGTTGTGATTAATTATATTATTATCCCTCCCGGACATTCCACCATTCGCCGCTCTAATATATGTAATTAGGCTTAATAAAATATAAGTATAGTGTTTTGATTTACAAAATTTGATTATTATTTCGGTTAGAACTAATACACTATCGGCAATTTGGTGTGGTTTAGTTATGTTATTTTTAACATGAGTATGTGGGTTGCAATATATATAATTAGGAGTCAAATATAAATTATTTACATTTTTTTTTTTTTCAAAATTTACGGATCTAATTAAATAAATTATTTATAATATTGAATTTAATTTTGAAAAAAGGATTAAATAATATTACCTCTACCCCATAACGAATCTTATTCAAATTTGTTATAAAATTTACCCTCTTCAAATGGATGTAAACTATTCAAAATCGGACTTGCCCAAATAGTTAAATTATAAGTTACTTAAACTTTGTATTAAGAAAGAATTAGAGATACATATTTAAGAGAATTGTAGGAGAAATAAGGAATTTGAAATGAATACTATATTGTTTAAGTCCTATTTATCCGATAAAAAAACTGTTTAATCAATAATATTGAATTTAAATCCCTTCTACTATCCTAAAATATCTCTAGCATTATTTTATTTTAGATGGGTGTTAAATACTAATTTTACATAATAGCTTCAGGGTCGTTCCTGAGATTTTTGGAGTCCAGGGCGAAAAATAAAAGCGAGTTCCATTCGAAAAAATGTCTTCACAACAAAAAAGTCAAAATAAATAAAATAAAAAAGTACAAGTTGTATAAAAAAATATATTTCCGGAAATAAAACATGGATAGTTAGTCTACATAAACTATATGAGTATTTCGACTCTAACAAATTATATGAGAAGTTAGACTAAATGTTTGACTGCAACAAAATATATGAAATAAATTCATATTAAAAGATAACTTCTTCTAATAATTAGACGTACAAATACGTTATAATAAAATGTTTAAAAATCAACTTGTCCAGTATATCCTTCTCGATGCATATGGTTGCGAACCCATTTACATTCTTTGTCGTTCGTCGCCCACAAGGTAATTTTTGAACAATTTCAAACTTTAAAAATTTCTTTTCGGCAGATGCCACTATCACAGAATAGTTAGTAATACCCGGGGAAGTAATGGAAACATTAGGAAACAATCCAAAGCTTTCAAACTCCAGGGAAATTTCAATAAAACTACTTTATTTCTCTTGACACAGTTACCACACACACAAACACACACACACACACACCACACTAAATATAATTATAACCAAAAATCTGGGTGGGGTGGGGGTGGGGGAGGACCCAACTATTTTAATATTATTCTCATAGAGTTATTATTTAAAAAGATTAAAATAAAACCAATCGAGATTGAATTTAAATTTTACAAATTAATTAGAATCAAAGCTAAATTAAACTATTTTGTTGAGTATTATTCCCTCCGTCCAAAGACAAACGTTTATTACTATTTGGATAGTCCCATGTTTTGTTTAACTGTCCACTTTTCTTAATACCAAATTTTTACACATTTTTTCCTATTATGCCCATAGCAGTAAATATCTCATACTTTCTTATTCTAATTCTCTCTCCCATCAGTTAATAAAATATGGAGGAGAGAATATTTGAATTGGCAATAGCTAGAAAGTCACTACTCTCACCTACATTGAAAATAATTACTGACATATTATGTGGGAATTGTTGTATGCATTCCTCTTCTTAATATGCTGTGAAAAGCCACCAAGACTTTTATCCGTAGATGGAAAGGAGTATAACTTTATTCACTTCATATAACGATTGTCTGCGTTTCAAGACCCTTAACTTTTCCTAAACATTCCTATGCTTAGCTTAGTGTGTATACCAAGTACTAAACTTAACAAAATATTGTGCCACAAAATAATTATAGAAAAAATATATATTTTTTTCCATATGTATTCTGATTAGTTTTTGGTAATAGTAATAACAATAAAATTGTCATTATTATACTTAACTATGTTTGTTTAGTTTTATGTCTATGCGATTATAATCTCCAATCAAGACTATTAAACGTAGAAGTATAAATCCCGGATTATAATTATAATATCAAGACTATTAAGTCATTTGATAATCTCTAGACTAAAAGTACAAGTCTAAAATTAAAAAAATAAACGATACATTGGGATTAATGTTCCTATCCCAAGTCTAATCCTTGACCACAACATAACCTTGGTCATACCGACATCAACAAAATACTAGATTCATTTTGTTTTTCTTTTATACAAAACTGCCAAATAGAAAAATATTGAGATTTGGGATTTGAATGGAATGAAAAAGCTTCAGTAGGTAAGTGGTTATGACAAACTAGACAAACACAATAAATCAACAGTAGAAATATAAAGCAAAACACTAAGGTTACGTGAATGAAAATTAATGGGAAAAAAACCAACGGAGAAGACAGATGAAATCCACTAAATAAAATATCGAAGTAGTACATGATAAGGAGAGAGAAACTAAAAAAAATCTTAGAATATTATGAATCTCTCAGAGATATCTAAATGTATCTGAATTGTAGTTCTCCAAATTTCTAGCACATATATTTACAGACCATAGGAAAATCCATAATTAAAATAGGATTAGAATACTAAATGAGTTATAGCTTAAAAAAGAAACTTTCCTAAAAACCAAAACAGATTCTAGGTAATATTAAATCACATCTAATAATGTGATTCATGTTTACTCAAAAATCTCCACCTTGACTTGAATCCTCCAAATATTGTACATATAGTGGACTTCTCATATTCCAAAATGTGTCCAACTCAATGCATCGGACCACTAACCAAGGTCCAAGCAATGTTAGAAATTGGGTAGTTGGTACCGGCTTCGTTAACTGCAGTGGATCTCTGCAGTATCAATCTTCAATAATATTAATGCACCATCTCTTAAACAAGTATGAACAAAAGGATACCTAACATCAATATGTTTCCCCAGTGACAATTACTCACAGAAGTCAGAACATTTCTTATTTGTGTCTAGATAAAAGACCTCTCTTACTCAAAGCATGCATTCCTCTTTCATCATATATTCGAACTATATGCCACAACTGGTGGTGTCCATCTTGCAGTAATGAAGAACAAATTACATCTGAAATCTGTAGTGTAAGAACCCTCCAACTATATAAACGTACGACTTGATTCCTTTTCATCAACACAAGAGGAGCCTCTACTAATTTCATAACTCCACCTTCAATTGTGTACTTACACCCGTTTTTCATAGTGTACCCAAAGATATGAGATTTTCTTCAAAATGGACTCTGTCTAAACATCTAACAATGTACCTGATGATGCCATCATGCATCTTAATTTTAATTGTTACCAATGTCAATGCTCTTTACATTTAAAATATTTCATCAAAAAATAATTTCCACCATCAATACGGTTTAATGTGGCGAACAAAATCACGAGTAGGACATGTGGACGCCCCAAAAAGTATACACACCATTCTGAGTCGACAAATACATGGTAAGAAAGCAATACAACTTCAAATAATAAAATTGTCGTGCAAAGTACGACAAAACACATCCTGTGAGTTTAAATACAAATCTGTCTTCTAACAAAATCCACACCAAACTAAGTCCTCATTATTAATTATTCATACACTATGTTACAAGACATAGTGAGGATGCTAAACTCTTCTAGAAACCACACGCCATTACCCCGACTAGATCCTGCTATGTTCTCACTCCTAAGAAGGACAAATGAACAAAAAGGTGAGCTCAATAGCCCAATAAAGAAGATTATGACTAAGATAATGTACAAAAATTACTTAGTCGTCAAGGGAAAAATATGATAGGAATAATGACACAAGTTTTTAGATCAACAACTGCTAGCGTGAAACAACAATCCATTAGAAGAGTCACGTAGGAAAAAAGGGGAGGGGGGGGGGGGGAAGGAGTTCTATATTTCTAAGATTAAAAGTCCATCGTTCAATATTTTATCCTGTAACAATAATCAATATACATCTTTTAAATCAAAGATCATCTTTGCACTAACAGGCAAAGACTATTCATTTGTATCACCAGTTGGTCATGTTATCTCAAAACCCTATTCATTTTTGGCACTACGGGCCAAAGATATAATACAGTAATCTCATTCATTTTGCCTACATTTGCCAAAGATATTCAGTAACTCATCATTAAGGACTGAGGATGTGTCATGAAAATATTTAAATTAAAACGAATCCAGTGGAGAAAGAAGGGACCAATATTGGATTCGTTTATAAACCAATTTTATTCAGTCAAATAATACTCATAATAACTAATTGTGAAGCAGAATTAAAAATAAACGATAAAACATGTTCCAATAAAAGATAGTAACCATAATAGACATCTTGAATAAAAGAAATTTTTATTTTCGGGTGAATAGTGGAGTATTCGTGAATGATTGCATATGTGAATATGTCGTCATACGTGAATAGTAACCCCAACACAAAAAGGTAGAAATTCCACAATAAATTCATACCAATTATTTTGGTTAATGATATTGAAAGAATACATCATTACGAAAAAAAAATAGCATCCTTACATAAAAATAACAGTACTTCCCCCCCCCCCCCCCCCCCCCGGAAGAAACTATCGGAGTGATCTAAATGAAACTTGTAATCAACAACAACTCTCAAAATTCAAATATCACACAATACGCTCGATAATATAGAGAGAAAGAAAATTGTTTCCTGGTGTGATTTTCAATTCAACTTAGCCCTCTATTTATGAAAATATTAGCACGACGAAGCAGAATGACTGCTTACCTAATGGCTTTACCTCACTTACTATTGTCACCACAACATTGAAATTATTTGAGCACCATTTCTCACCAACCAAAAGGGTGCCCACAATTCTAAAAATTTTCCACCAAAATGATTAAATTTAGAATTTTTTGAAACAGGTCACACTCCTAAAAATTCATAACAAAATCATCACGTTCATTTTTAACGGTTCAAATTTATGGATATATACTCAACTTATATGTTAACATATCCAAAAATCCACGATCTAACGGCTCGATTAAAATTTTAAACTCAAGAAATATATTTCAAGAACACTGGTTTGATTTTTAATACCCCACATCGACAAAATACTGATAAAAACACCCACATTAATTCCTTCTTTATAGCCACATTAACTAAAATCCATCATATATCCAAATCAAAATAAATATTTTCTTCTCATATCACTTAAATAATTAATTATTCGAATAATATTAACAGAATCAAATTATGACAATTGACATTTCCCAAGAAAGAGGAGGCTTTCCGACAAGGATTTCTCCTATGGCGCGCAATTAGATTATCTAACATTTTCGACAGAATTTTCTAGACATTGCAAATAATGTTTCTAATAATATTATTCACAATAATAGAATTATTGATCTGATAATGGGGAAAATTGTGCAATGACAATTATGACAACAACAAATAATATAAAATATCAAAGCAAGCAGAATAGAATCAATAAAAATAATAATATTAACAGTACCTACTGTAAAATTATGAGTAGTGAATTCTTACGTAAGAAGAATCAAAATTCAACAATATTATGCAATACCGTGTGGTACTGTGCAGCCACGCGTTACGTTATTTTACCACAGGTATTCTAATAGGTTAACGTAATAATTATGCCGGTTATTTATAAACACTCAAATTTGTCATTTTTATTTATCCAACCGATTTTCCGTTATGGGGCCCACAATGCCCCCCCCCCCCCCCCAGCGTCCGTCGTCCGAATTATTCCGCGAACAATAAGCAATATCCGACGACCCCATCGAAATATTCCGACCGAGAAATGAATAATTTTATAACCACTCTATTTGAACATTTGTCACATTTCAAGGACCATAAGACCAAAAAAATATATATCAAAATAAACAACCTTATAATTGAAAAATGAATAGAGGAAAATTCAATTTTATGTAATTCGTTGGGGTACTTACAAAACTCCGCCTCCTTATAAATTTAATCCTCGAAATTGACGTAAGTACTGGTGGTTTCGAGCAGGGAGGTCCTCACTTTATTTTCCGATGCCTAACCCAGGTCATATTCTTCAATAGCCTGGTCCTCCACAAAACCTTAACTCCGTGGGATAACCTTGGGGAGTTAGAGCATGCTCTTCCTATCCAAGAAGTAAAGTTACATCCTCGTATGTTAAATCTCGGCTTCTAATCTGTTTAACTCAATAATTTGGTTCGGGTCTTTCACATATTTACAAAAGCATGATAGGTGAAAAAACATTAGAAAACGAGAATGTTTGGATGTAATGCGAAGTCTATTATGCCATATTTCTATTCGGTCAGAATCTAAAATGGACCAACAAATCTTGATATTGAGCTTCCTCTCTTTCCAAATCATTGTACTCCCTTCAATATGGCGCAACACGTAACAAGACTGATCCCAATATTAATTTCACGTCCTTTTCGATGAACGATTCAGCATAAACTCTTTTGTCGATCCTGTGAGTTTTGAATACCCGTTGGTCGAATCATTTGGATTTTTGTTCTATAGGTCATGCGGACCAATTCCGGGTCCCAACAAGTTGCTTATGAATAAGTGGGTTTTTATACCTATTTATTGGATCTATCAATTAATGCAAACTATCTCCATCTACACAAGAACACTACGTTAGGTGATTTTTATTGCCTTACCTGGAATTGACATGCCATGTACTAAGAATTCTTTGGTGTACAAGTGCGGTTATGACATAATTTGGCGATGTGAGTGGCATGTGATCAATGAAGGCACAACTGAGGATTAAAGTGGAGCAGGAACTAATCATGAGTGGACATGAAATGAATGAGCGACATGAAAGGACCTGAGTTAGCAGAAACCAGAACTAAAGTTGCGAAGACCGACGGAGGCTGTACAAGCTTAATAACACGCGTGTAGACCAATGCGATTCTCTAGGCTGATAAAAATTAAGACCGCGCAGTACGTGCGCGCGGCGAATACAAAGGAGGGGTGCACAGTCGCGGGCAACATATGCAGCTGTTAAAATTTTATTTTAATTTAAATGTAAGAGTTTGGGTTGGATTAAACAATTCTTGGTTGGATTAGACGTCGAGAATTATTGTTTTTATCAGTTTTAGAGAGAATGCTTATTATATATCTGAGTAGTATTTATGTAGAGTTTAAAAAACTTTGAGAGTAATGACAAAGTTTTCTTGAGTATAGCATCGCCTACTTGTCAGAATACTTTTATTGAAAGGTTAAAGGGATATTATTAAGGTAAGGGATTTATTTGTAGGGGTGTTTATTCTTTCGTACTGCATGAAAGACGAACTATCTGGTATTCCATCTTTATTTTCTGTTGGAATAACGTATAGCGTGGTTTACCACTTTATATATTGGTTGGAATGGCCTTGTATAGTGCGGTTTTCCCCATAATTGTTGATCCTTTTTATGTTATTCTATTCTTGATATTATATTGGAATAACCTTGTTGCGAGGGTCTGCAAAAGAACCGACATAATTGGTTGTAAATTCTTGTATTATATCCAGTTCTTTCATTATTCGTCGGCATACTTCCCGCACGGTGTGGAATTTCACCTGATCGAGGTTCCATTATTTATATTCTGTATTTATTATTCTGTTGGAACATCTGTCGGTGTTGAATGTTACATGGACTGGTTCAGTTATTTTCTTCTCTGAGGGAATAACTTGTATACGCGATTACCGATATACTGGTTGAAGTCTGTTGTTTTCCCATTCTTTTTACTCTGTTGGAATATCATGTCGGTGCGTAATCACGCCTGAGCCTGGTTCCTATTAGTTATATTCTGTGAAAATAACCTGTTTTGCAAAGAGTACCGCCACGTGTGAAATCTGTTATTATTCTATTCTTTATTTCTGTGTTTCGGTATGGTTTTCCTAGATCCAAATTAATTCTAAACTTGTTTATTGAATTCTGATATCATTATAATCATCCTATGTTTACTATTTGTTGAAAGTTCTTGTGGCCTTGTGTGAAAGATGATTGGTCTGATTATGACCAGGGATTATTCGGTAATTAATATGACCGTTAATGTTACAAAGGTGTTGAAAGCCTCATGGGCCGCAGTGCATGATGAACAGTTTTGGGCTGATTACTGACCTATGGATTCTATTCGGCCAAGGGTGAAAGATGTATTGTTTTATGGCATGATTCAGGACCGGTGATGAAACACACGGAATATCTTTGGCCCGTTGTCGGTAGTCTAGATAAGCTGGTGGTCGCTGAATTAACGAATACCTTGGCATGTCTGCAGGGATATTCGGAGATGTGGATTAATTAGTCGCGCTGAGTCTCAGACATGAAATATTAATTCCATGGGATGTGATTTAATAATATCCTGACGTAGTGCAGGGATGATTCGATGATTTGTTCATTTAATTTAAGCGGATGTCTCAGATTATTGGTTTACAGTTGTAATCTTTGGATTGTAGTGCCAAAGATGGATTGTTGTATTGTTGTATAGTGTTAAGTCTTTGGCCTGTATAGTGCAAAGATGAACTCTTTGTTATTAGTTATATGTGTATATCTTTGACCGTAGTCCAAAGATGAATTTGTGAGTATGTATGACGCAGCGAATTGTGATTTGGTTAACCATGATTTGTTATATTTCAGGGAAGATGGGTGATGAAATATTATGTTTCGTCCTGGTGAGAAAAAGGAATTTGAAACCAAAATTACGATTATGGAGTTATTTCATATGATTGTGATGGAACTGTTGATTGAGTTACAGGGATAAAAAATGATTGTGGAATTTTAAACATAGAGGATTAATAGAAATTATGTTTTACTTGATCTTCTAATGGATGGTTGAATTCCGCCCAATTATGGTTGAAAAACTTTTAATCTTCCATATGTTCTAAATCTCTGATTATTATTGTGATGAAAAACTTTGTAATGTAGTTATTCTTTAGTCATGATATTCTTTAAGGGAGTAGTGTGCTCACCCTTTGCTTTACAATTCCTTTCAGTTAATAAGAGTGTAGCTGGGTCGAGGGGGGTAACAGGGGAATAGTGTGATGGTCGAGACTGTCGAAGTTTCTCAAATATATTATAAAATGACATGACATACAAATATAATTGTATTGAGGACTAAGATGTGGGGTAGTTATGTTTTATACGTCACTTCATAATTGATTTGGTGAACAACAATGTGGTGTGAAGAACCCCCGACTTTGGAAGCGCAAAAGGTGCACCCCATTAGAATGACCAAGATAGTAATCTTCTGTTCTTCTTTGGGATCTGAAAATATTTGCTGCTTATATATATTGGCATTGTAAAATTGAGTTTAGATACTGTCTATGAGACTATAATTATATTAAAACTCACAAGTTACCCTGTTGGTCGATTCTTTACGGAGCAGTTCAATAGTTGTATAACAGAGTTTGTATCTGATTTTTATAATGTGCTATTGGCGACTAAGATGGGTCGTGATGTAGGACCGAATTCTGGGGCGTCACAGATAAACGTATCCTCAAATCCTCCTATAGATAGAAGCTATTCCTCTATTTCATACGATCACTGAAACTTTAGAGAGATTGAAAATTATAAAGAGAAAAGCAAGAAAAATATTCTGCTACTTCACTACTCCGATTCAGTTTCTTTTACGGGAGGGTATTATCTTTGTACTCGTAAGGGGTGTTATTCCTTTTGTATCATGAAGAGAACTTTGTTAATACCATTCTTTATTATTTCTGTTGGGAATACCTTGTATACGTGGGTACCATTTACTTGGTGAAATTCTTCTTGTTATTCATTCTTTATTATTATGTTGCGAATATCCTGTTTGTGCGTTTTACGCGGACATGTTCCGTTCTTTATTATTCATATGGAATATCATATCTGTGCATTTTACGCGAACCTGAATTAGTCTTTACGCTTTTGTTGGAACATCCTGTCGGTGCGAATTTCGCCTGACCTGGTTTCCGTATTTACATTCTGTTGGAAAACTGTCTATCGAAGTACGCTGCATTGGTGATTTCTTTGTATTTCATTCTTCTATATACTCAGTATTGGTTAAAGTTTGGCTTTATCCTCCATAAAAATAGTGGAATATCATTGATATTTGCGTTCATTCAGTATCTGTTCATTGGAAATATTCTTCTGGCTATTCTGAATTTTACTCTACAAAGAAGTATCATGTTGACAATTTGGACGTATTGTTCCTAGATAATTAATTCTTGAACTTGTTTATTGAATTCTTATATATTTTCATCATCTCCTGTTTATTTTTATTGAAAAAGCATTCTGTGGCCTGTAGTCATAGATGAACTTGTATGATTATGACCCGGGATTATTGGTATAACACTGACCGTAATGTTACAAATGATGTGGTAAAAGTCCCATCATTGGCCGTAGTGCATGATGGACAGTTGTAGATGATCCTGGACTATTGATGAATACGATGAATATATTTTGGCCCGTTAGTGCATGAATAATTTGTGGTCGTGGACCCTAAGAATAGCATTGGCCGTAGGGCAGGGTATGATGCTGGATTATTATAAGCTGAGTCTCAAACAATAAAGGATGGAAAAACCTTTTAATTATAAAGATAGTAGATTTTTATTACTATTAACTCATTTTAATGGATTGCTTGTTCGATGCTAGTTAAACTTGGTTTGTGATATTGTATCAGTTTAACACAGGCTTAATTATAATTTATTTTGCATTATCCTTAGTCATAATATTTCTTTACTTGGGCTAGTTGCGCTCCCCTTCTTTCAGTTTCTTTAGGAAATGAGAATGTAGCTGGGACCGAGTGGAGAATGGGACCTAGTGTATGGTGGAGTTAGTATTATCTAGTAGTCCTCACTATTATGTTAACTAGTTGTGAAAATAAAATGTAATGAGTACTTATTCTAAGAGTGAATTTGTCTAGAAGAATAGTATTTGTATTCAAACTAAAGCTCTCTTGTTGTTACTTAAGACTGTATTTGTATTTTGTACATGTATTTGGCGGACAGCATAGGGATGTATACTTATTTGGGGGGTTCACATGGCCCCGCTTTAAAAGGCTTCAGTCTAATTGCTTGCGACACGCTTATTAATAGAGGTTATAAGAGTGAGGAAAGCGATAAAGAAAGAGAAAGAGAAACGGAAACACAAGGCCATTGTTTGTTTTTTCGAAATAACATGATTTCACTAATAGGTAAACCCATTTCTTTAAGTTTTTTCAATGTTAAAGACTTATTTATTAGATAAAGTCTATTTTACTGCTTTTATTTTGGTAGAGTGATCAAAGTGATATTTATAAGCGTACTCAATAACAAATTCCCAAGTTGAACTGGTCCAGACGAACATGGACATGGTGCAATAGATCTTAATTTAAGGTTTGTCACTAATTTCTATAAAATAAACTATATTCTTAGAGACTTTAATTTATATAACATGATCATTATTTTAAAAATCAGGTTGAAGACTTCCCATCAAAGCAAATATGCAATCAACTGTTGATGACTTTTATTTGCCACACATCATGATGTCGTTATGGAGGGGGTTTCACCATACATTTTCAGTCAATGTCATTTTTACTACTTTCTTTTTTATTTGTGGTGTCTTAGCGTATTATTTTGTGTGAAGGATGTTGATCGAAAAATATGACGCGGATAATTTTGTATGTACCCATTGGTTGTGAGTGTGAGGATTGTGTAGACTTTTGTTGGCTTTGCTTTTGATTTGGATACATGTGTTTAATCGTATATTTTGTAATGACTTGAGTTATATAGTATTGCAAGGGCTTAATTACTTGTGCTCTTTTTCTTACTTCAACATTTGGGTTGTTTGGAAATTAACTAATCCGAATTTGAGATAGAGGAGGGACTTCATGGGCTGCTCTAAAGATACTGTACGTCATTTCCTTTTGGCGTTTTACCTTAAAGCATGTGTGCATCTAATTCTTAAGTTCAACAGGGAGGGAGGTTTTAAAAATTTATTTTTTAAAAAAAATTTTTATATGTTATACCATATGTTATTGGGTGAATTAATACTTGTGTTGTGTAAGCTAGATGAAGTAGAGTTCTGAAGGGGAAGACCAAATTATGGTATTAAATGATCTGTAAAGTATTGATTTTTCTAATTTGCTTATCTAAGAGTTTAGCTCTGTTGGCCAAGAAAGAAAACCGAGTCCAGGACCTATTTAGAGCATATCATTGTTGTTCTGCTCCTGAACTATGGATATTGCATCTGGGTGCCGATAGCAGATCACTAATAAGGCTTACACATTTGCTGAGTAATAGTAAATAAATCACAAATATTAATCGAGTAGTAACTAGCAAATAAATCACCAAAAGATCACACACAAATAAAACTCCAAGTTTCACCGCTAATGTCTCATTCCATTTAATAGTTTCTTTCACAACTTCACCTCCATTACAACTCCAAATAAAATACAACTAGTTTGCATACTAACAAAAAACCAAGAAGTATTACAAAAACTTAATTTCTTCAAATTAAATTTCATTCTTGTCTCATTGTCAATTATAGTGGTCATGCATACTGAAATATTTGGCAGATGCGATTCAATAGTTGTTTATGATTTTCTCATTTATAGCTTTGCCATCATCCCACGAAACCGATGTTCCATTTCGGCACGCCAGAGTAATGCGACCTTCATTTCGTTCCAGTATTATTGGAGCCGGGTAATTTTACCAATCGGCAAAATACCACAATGACATTGTTGTTTGACTCATTATCAAATTCGTTGCTCTCTCTACCATGCTTCTGATGTCATGTGTCTTTCTACAAAAATGACAAATAAAACAACAATAAACAAAATATATAACGGTTTCTTTCCTAACTTTTCTTTAAAGACGGAAAACGAACTTGAAAAGAACAAGTAGATATGTAGATAAAACAATTTTTTTCTATGTTTAAACACAATGTATCAGATAATGTTGTGAGCCTTGTCAAATGCCCTAGAGGTCAATTCCATGTTATAGAAAGAGATCAGAGGATTGGAGAATAGGAATAAATCTTTGTCGGCCCACGTTGTTAAAATGCCAAAACTTCTCTGGTGTTGGTTTTTTAGGTGGGGTTGAAATAATTCTAGAGACCAAGGGATAATATGGTCTCGAATAACTTATTTGTGAGACCAGAACTTGCTACCTCTTAGGCTCCCTTTGAAATTACTATAAGCCATTTGGACTTTACTAGTAATATCAAACACCAAAAAACATTTCTAGTCTTAAAGCAAAATCTAAATAATTATCCTTGGCATAACACTAAAAACTGGAAGCATATACAATGTCAGGACGATCAAGGGTGAAAGATTGGACTAAAAGTAGTGCAAGAACAGAAGGAAGCTGCACAGCCCAGAGAATCAACTTCCACTGTACAAGACGATATCACAACATAGCAGTAATGAACCATTTAAAGGAAGACCAGTCAAAGAACAAATGTTTTTAAGATAGATACACTGTTTTTAATTCTTCTTCCCTTTTAATCTTAGTTCTCTTTCAAGTTAAAACTGGTAATATTAAATTAGTTCAACCAAATAGTGAAGGTCAATCACAATATGATACAATTTCAAGAAAATTCAACCCAAAAATCTAAATAAATTAGAATAACCAACATATATCAAATTTCTCAGGAAAAAAACAAATAGAAACAACTAAACAGGGTCTAAATCAGAACCCAAATAAGAAGTTTTCAAAAATTTTCCCAAAAATAAGAGTTTGCACAAATTTAAGATTTAGGGAATTTCGGGAACGTATGAGGAGTTCGATTACCTCGGAAACTGGCTAGCGAACGAAAGGAGGGTGAAAGACGCGTCGGAGCAAAGACGAAATGGAATTGTGCAAGGCAACGTATTGGCAGTGATTTGGCGCCAGAGAGGGTGCTTCGAGGAGAGAGAATTTTTTTCTTCCAGAAAATTGGTATTTTAAAGCAAGCCCCCCCCCGAAAGAGAGAGGAAGGAGAGCGCGCACTGTAGGATGATGAGAGAGCGGAGGGGAGAGGGATGTAACCTAGGGTTTTTTTGACTCAGTTGATGGGCTGTGCCACATTCAATGTCGCCAAAAAATTCGCTAACAACGTCGGCCCAGATCATATTCCCCCATAATACAATTATGAAATGAATAAAATACTGGATTTCCACATTTTGAGCTAAGTCCAACGCTCCTTTCCCTCATTAAATGGACAAAAAGCTAGATCCTTAAAGGCCCTGATTGGATCTCCCCACTTTTTATTGCTTGTCTCACTGTTGTTCCGGAATGATGACCCCTTTTCCCATCATGTTTTTATGGATGTTCAATAAAAAAGACTATATCCCTAAGCTTGGGGAGTATGGACTGAAAACCTTCGTTAAACTCAGGCCTTGAAGCTTGCCAAAAGAGTGCAACCTGAGTAGGTTGCACGAACACCGCCAATTGGGAGCTGCCTTATATGGTCTTTTCCGCAGCCTTAAAGCAGAAGGAAAGACCTAATTCGAATGGAAGTAGCTCCCCAAAGGTGAGAGAAACTTTTCCTTAACCAAGGGACGGCAGGCAGTGCGACGCGACGGAAGAGATTACCTCTTAATTAGTTTACGATTTAGCGCGGCGTGCGCGGAAAGCCAACAACACGCCCCCTCGTTCATGCTGGGGTATTCAACGCTCTCTATTGAGCAGATTATTTCTTTCTAGAAATTCGTACGGGTCGACCGCTCTAAAGCAAAAAATACTGATGGCTTTCCCGACGGATGTGTCTAGACCAAACATAATACCGTAGGAAAGCCAGTCAAGTTGATGTATCGCTATGAAGTTGCGAAGAATCTTCCCGCCCACATGTTTAAAATGAAGGAAACAGGCAGGTTAACCGCCCCAGGCTTAGCGCGTGCGCTGCCCTCTGTCTCCTGTCTTCTTGTGGCAACCGTTGCCATCTGTCTTTTTATTATAACGCCAATATACTGCGATGATATCTGCTACAATTGCGCGATTAGGATTCCGGTACAAACCATTCCAATCAATTGGCAGCTCGACAGAAGGCGATACATGGTTTCAACGGTCTATTAACGACAATTTCGAGTTCGCGTTATTGTTTTTTGAGAAAAACAAGGCTACTAACCGTTTGAAGGAAGTTGGTCTCTTTGAAGGGAGACGAACGTCGCGAAAGAGGGGAAAGATTCTTCTGTAACCCTTTTTAGCTTTTTATTAGACGTGCTAGACGAGGGTAGCTTTGCTCCCCTAAACCAAGTTTGTATTTAAGTATACGAATTGATAACGCCTTGATTTATACTTTGAAAATGTTTTTAAAAGATTGAACTTTATGAAATGTACGAGTGTGTGAAATGTGGACAGAAAAGTTTTTTTACTATCATTATATTTTCTCAGTTCAAATATAAAATTATTATTGCATTTAAAATCAAATTTAAAAATATTTAAATTCCAAATTAGTAAAGAATTTGTAATAATTACAAAATTAATAAGTATTACAAGTATTAATATTTTATTACACAAAATTAAATCAATTTTAATTTTGGAAAATATTTAAGTTATTTTAAAAATATTAAGTTAAACTTTAGAATATTAAAATTAATTATTAGGTTAAAGTCAATGAGACGTTTGTGTGAGGGAAGTAGAATGTCACCACCACATGATGTGGAAGCACTTTTGTCGCAAACCGTTAGCATTAGCGCTGTCCAACACGGGCATTCAAAATTTGATTAATTAATTTGGCCGTTAATAGGCGGTTCTCCAATTATATTCAAAAAATGAAATATATTTGGATAGTAGAGAGAACACGTTGGTTGAAGGTAGAGAAAAATTTAGAGAAAGAGAAAGTGTATAGAGAAGATAGAGAGTGGTGTGTGTGTGCCGACTGGGTTAGAAACCAGAATCGATTTACGTTTTTCGAGATGTTTTTGGGCACCATAACTAATCACACAATGACGAAAGAGGAAAAGAAGAAGGAATCGGCACTAAATAACTGTCTTTTTTCGAGGGTTGTTAAGGGTTTCTTCCAGAATGATTCCCAACGGACGAAGGAGGTATTGTCTTTTTTTTGAGTAATTGCGACTTTCAGTTGATGGTACTGTTTAATTTGGGTTTCTCCACGATTTCTTGTAATTTGCGTTTCTTCTGTGTTTCTTGTATATTTGGGTTAATTTGGTTCTTCAGATTTCACTGACTTACCAAAAAGATAAACAGGTTTTTTCGATTATTTGTAGTAATGGACACTTTATGGTATATATAATTTGGGTTTGATTGTGTTTTATTCCCGATTTTGTGTCAATTGGGTTTCTTTATGTGTTTCTTGTCTAATTTAGTGTAATTGTTTAGTCAGAATGGTCACTTTGTTACAAAAGAAGAAGACGGGTTTTTTGATTATCTTAGTAATTTTAATCTCTGTATCTTTACAGTTAATTTCGGTTTTTTCTATGATTACTTGTCTAATTTTTGATGTACTGTTTAATTTTGATTTTCTTCTGTGTTTTGTGGATTTTTTTTCGATTGCTATAACTAATTGTATGTTTGTGGCTTACATTGACTAGATGTTTTCTTTACATAAGATTTCTGTTCTAATTGGGTTTTTTTACGTGATTTCTTGTCTAATTGGGTTTTTGGTTGGTTTTGTCTGTATCTTGGAGAGAGTTCCACTTATTCTTTTCTTCGAGTGTACTTGACCTTTCTTTATTACTGTGTTTGTTTGTAGTTTTGGGGTTTGAGAACTGTGTTTTGTTTTTCCTTTAATTTTGGAGTCCTTTTTTATTGCAGTCGCACATTACAATGAAATGGGTTTGGAGGATCTTTGTTTTTGTGATTATGTTAATTGTCTCTGGTTTCTACTTCACATTTGATAATTCCCCCTCCCTCTTGCTGTCTTGAAAATGTATGTCGTTTCCCTTCTTTGTGACAAAACAAACAATTAAAAAACATTAAGATTTTCTAGTTATTGAAAATTACTAAATGACCATTCGGTTGGTTACAACAGTTCCTGACCATTCAGTTTTGGACTCCTGTGTGATATGTTTTTTGCAATACTGATAAATTTTGTAGGTTTTTTGCAACTCTATTGTTTTGTATAAGAATACAATCTGCCTGTCTGAAAGATATTTATACCTCATTCGCACAACTGCTTGTACCGGATTGAGTGTCTATTTTCTCCTAATGGTTTCGCAGAAACTAATCATAGTTCATTTGAACCTAATGTGTGTTGCCAATTGGGGAAAAGGAAGTTTGATGAGGGGATAATGGGTGTGTTAGAGTTAAGGAAACGGGGTGAGAGAAACTATAGACGAAGCCAGAGTCAATTTTTCAATTGCGGAGGAGAGGCAGAAGAGCAGAAGTAAGCGAAGGGGTTGCGGAGATAATGATGATGATTTTAAGGTTTGGGATTTCTATAATGGAATAGGAATAGAAACAGAGTGAAGCTTTAGAAGAGTTTGAGGCGGCGGATGATAATTCAAGACACCTTTGGTTGAAAGATAGAAATTTGTTAGATTTTGATTGTGTATATAGGTTCGGTTGGGACCCGAAAATTGAAGGGGAGTTAAGCACTTAATAAGGAGCTTGAAGCCTCAACAAGTTTTTGCTGTATACGAGCTCCGGCTTATGAAAGGGTGGCGTTGAAGTCTTTTATTGGGATGAGAGAAGTGGCGGTTGGCACGACCCAACTGTGTACTTCGGTTTATGTGCTGGGGGAGAAGAATTGTGATAATTCTGGGGAGGGCTTATTTCTGATGTTCTCATGATAATGATGATAATTTTGGAGATCGACCACTTATACATAGAGTTGGAGCGCGCAGATTACAAGGTGTAAATCCAGAGTAACTAATGGAATATGACGGCCTGCTAGGAACACCGGTTGATATCAAGTTATGGGGATTTTTCCAAACGTTCGTGTAAGTCGGCGATAACCGCCAAAGAATGTGGGGGTTCATGGTGAAGGGGCAGGGAAAGACATTGAAAAAGGAATCTCTGGATGTCATGTGTAATCAAAACTCCTGCAGTTAATGAACATGGTCTGTAGAATCTGTAAAGTAGCTCAGAGGAGCCAAATGCACGTCAAAATGACCAAAGATGTAGCAGTTTAGAAAGGTATGCGTGAACCTCTGGGGGGAAACCCCGGAAATGCGTCCCTGGTCGGAAAGGAAATGAAGGACGAATGTTGTCAACGTTAAAACTGTGGTAATAGGATCCAAAATGGATGCCCAACTTGGACTACGATCTACGAGAGGAAAAGGGAAACTTAATTTGGATAAGGTGATACACTGGTTGGAAGATCCTATCCTTGCTTAACCCTGTACTTGGAAGGAAATTTTGATAGATAGTTTTCCTTGGTCTATATATTTGGGACGACTCTTCATCTTGTCCAGAAATTTGTTGATACTAGAAAGGTGGGAGGTATACTCTCCAACTACTATGGAAAGTTTTATAAGTCCGTTCACCTTAGATGGTCGCAGTCTCGAAAGATGAAAGCCAGACGGTGTATACAAGGACAAAAGATTTTTACAGGTTGGAGGCAGCATGAACTGTTATCACGTTGATCACAAGTATATCATCCTAATTCGTTGATAGGTGTGCTCATTTTTTATTTTTTATTTTTTATTTTATACGTATATATATGTTCATCATTTTTTCTGAAATATACCTATTTCTTACAGCCGGGCTGGCAATCTGAGGAAATCAATGCAGGCCTTAACTCTGATGCAGAAAGCAGGTCTTGAACCTGTATATGTAACACTGCCATTTATGTTTTGCTGAAGGGTAATAAGCTGGAGAAGGCACTGAGGTTCTTGAACGAATGCAATTGGTAGGAATTACACCTAGTGTTGTTACATACAATTGCTTGATCAAGGGTTACTGTGACACAAATCGCATTGAAGATGCAATAAAGCTGATTTCTGAAATGCCACTGAAGGGTTGTTTCCCAGATAAGGTTAGTTATTATACTGTGATGGGATTCCTCTGCAAGCAGAAAAGAATAGAAGAAGTGAGGGGGTTGGTGGAAAAGATGAAGAAGGTTCATGACCATTTCAGTTTTGGACCTCCTTTGTACATATTTGTCTGTAAACTACTTGAACAGATTCCTTTCTGCCTATGACTTACCAGTAAGCTACTAAATCAAAGCCTAAGTTATTCAATTTTATTTAGTTAAAATGTTAATTGTAGGTAATAGTTATATGCTCATTTTTAAATGACTCTTTATTGCTGAAGGGCAAAGCTTGGATGATGCAATTGCTGGCTGTAGCTTGTTTATCTCTAGCCAGCCAAAATGGAGGAGACTGAAGTGCCTCTATGTTTGCAGGTAGATCAATCGTTTTGTAAAATTATTTTCTAACTGAATAACTGAATGAAATCTCACACTACTTTCGAGTCTAATTGTCCTGATGAGTTTGATTATTTAATTAACAGGGGTGTGAATCAAAATTTGTATTTGAGGAAAGAACCATACACCATACAGAGAACGGATACTCAAATAAACAATTTGTATTAAACAATTCATGAGCAAAAGAAGAAAGAGAATCAAGAAACATACTCTAATAAACATACATACAAATAAACACAGTCTAAAAAGAGGATTTACATAGAGAATCTAGACGCATTCACAATTACATGAATTAAACAATTCATGAGCAAAAGCAGAAAGAGAATCTAGAAACATACACAAATAAACATACAGTCTAGAAAGAGGATTTAGACAAACATACAATTACTAGAGAATCTAGACGCACCCAAAAATAAACACAGTCTAGAAAGAGGATTTAGACAAACATACAATTACATGAATTAAACAATTCATGAGCAAAAGCAGAAAGTTGCTAATATAATTGCATCCAAAGCACATGAAACTTGTAATAAAAACTTTTTATTACAACTCACAACCATGTAAGTTGAAGATGGAGGTAAAAGATAGGAGATTCAAATTCTTGAAATTGGATCAATATTAGTTTTTGCAAGCATGAAGAAATTTCAGTAGCAAGTGTATTATTAAAATTAAAAATTGTTGTTTGCTATGTTTGAATGATATTGTATAAATGCGATTTAAGTTTTAATGAGATTTTAAAAATATTTTGCAGGTTGTATTGATTCTCAGTAAGTTTGCTCAATTTAGAAGTCTTTACTTTTCTTGGAACATGAGGTACTATTTATCGATATATTTTCTTTCTAAGTTAAATTGTTGTTTGAGAACACAGGTTTAACAAAAGTAGCAGTCTTTCTTGAAGAGAAAAAGGGAGGTAGTAAAGAATGTATTGGGATTTTGATTTTATGATAGATTTGGGTATAAAAGAGCCGTAAGTAGGTATAGGCGTAGAAGAGGACTAGTTTTATAGGTTCTAAATATTTAGGAAAGTGATATAATTATATTATATTATTATGTAATATACATATGTATACATGTATATCTATTATATTATATTAATTATATTATATTATATTATATTATTATATACTATATTATACTATTATATTATATTATTATATTATATTATATTATATTATATTATATTATACGATATTATATTGTATTATATTAGATATATTTTATTAAATTATATATTATATTATATTTTGTAATATATATATATATATAATATGTGTGTAGTGTGTGTGTGTGGTGTGTGTGTGTGTGTGTGTTGTATATGTTAAACACGCGTTGTTATTAAACTTTGTTTGGAATATTGTAATTTTTTTGAATGGTCTTGCTTAATGAATGTGTGTTATTTTTTTTGTTATTGTGTGATGTTTCGTTGGAATATTTGTTTTGAATGTGATGTTTTGTTGGAATATTGTAATTTTTTTGATAATGTTGATTTTGTTTGTGAATGTGATGTTTCGTTGATAAATGTGATTGCTATTTTTTTGTGTTGTTATATATGTTTGGATATTTTGTTATTATGTTTCGTTGGTGGTTGATGTCCTATTTATTGTAATATGAATTTTGAATGAGTTTTTTCGTGTATATATTTAGTGTATTTGTTATATTTTATTTAATATTCTAGTTTATTTTGTACTTTTGTTGAGTGATAATTTCACACTTGGGGCACCCTTTTGAATATGTCTGGATATTTTTGTATGTCCTCTTTAATGGGTTGTGCCAAGTGAAATTTTGTAATGTAGAACTTACTATAAATATAAGGCATAGAGTATGGCTAGAAATGTTGCGTGTGAATTTTGTAACGTACAACTCACAAATCAATGTTAGCTGAAGATGAAGGTAAAAGATGGGAGATTCAACTTTTTGAAATTGGATCAATATTGATATTTACAAGCTTGAAGAAATTTCAATAGCAAAGGTATTATTACAATTAGAAATTGTTGTTTGAATGATATTTGTACTAATGCGATATAAGTTTGAACAAAATTTTTAAAATATTTTTGCAGGTTGTATTGATTTTTAGCAAGCTTGCCAAATTTTGAAGTCTTACTTCTTTTGGAACATGAGGTACTATTTAGCGGTATATTTTTATTTATTCTAATTTCTTTCTAACTTAAATTTTTGTTTGAGAACACAGATTTGACAAAAGTAGCAGCCTTTCTTAAAAAGAAATGGGAGGTAGTAAGAATGTAGTGGGATTTGGATTTTGTGATAGATTTGGATAGAAAAAGAGCCGTAAGTAGGTATAGGCGTAGAAGAGGCCTAGTTTTATAGGTTTTAAATATTTAGGAAAGTGATATAATTATATTATATTATTATGTAATATACATATGTATACATGTATATCTATTATATTATATTATATTATATTATATTATATTATATATATATATATATATTATACTATTATATTATTATATTATATTATATTTATTATACGATATTATATTGTATTATATTAGATTATATTTTATTAAATTATATATTATATTATATTAAACTATATTATATTATATTTTGTAATATATATATATATATATATAATATATATGTGTGTGTGTGTGTGTGTGTGTGGTTTGTGTGTGTGTGTGTGTGTTGTATATGTTAAATACGCGTTGTTATTATACTTTGTTTGGAATATTGTAATTTTTTGAATGGTCTTGCTTAATGATTGTGTTTTTTTTTTTTTGTTATTTGTGATGTTTCGTTGGAATATTTGTTTTGAATGTGATGTTTTGTTGGAATATTGTAATTTTTTTGATGAATGTTGATTTTGTTTGTGAATGTGATGTTTCGTTGATAAATGTGATTGCTATTTTTTTGTGTTGTTATATAGTTTGGATATTTTGTTATTATGTTTCGTTGGTGGTTGATGTCCTATTTATTGTAATATGAATTTTGAATGAGTTTA
>JAINUV010001154.1:0-53663 GCA_020205505.1 Panax japonicus
GTATTTTATTGATACATGGTGATGTGTATGATAATAAATGGGATTGATTATGGACTATTGACCAATGTGATTGGATTTTATTTTAGTTGGATGCATGAATGTATGGGTTTTATTAAATGGGGTCTGCGTACCTCGTCTTCTCTAATTTTTCTTAATGTAAATTCTATCTCCCTCCTATGTACTTCCCTTGACTGCTGATCAAGGTTTCTATTTATTTTAAATAGTTTTGTAATAGGAATAGTTAGAATTAATTTTGAAATTGGAGATCAAGGAGCAAGGAGCGCTGAAGGCCCGTTTGTAATGGAGCCCGGGTTTAAATGTAATAGTTATATTTAAATATTAATTCTTGCACCCCTAGGGTTTGACCTTTTGGTTCACTTGGTGGCTCTAGTGAACCAAACTAGAATAAAGTCCATAATCAATCCAGGTAGAATATAGTATTCTATATGTGCATGCTTATATATATATATATATATATATATATGCAAACATGCTTCGCATGTTAATTAATATGACGCGTATTTTATATATATGTGCATGCGCGCTAAACAATGAGACAAATTAATAGCAAACCCCTCAAATATTTTATATTAAGTTGTAACGTTCAAAGATATTTGGAATATCGAACGTCGCCTTCTAGCATGATAGAAACAATAGATATTGAATATTTAATATGAGTTTGTTGTGCACACACAAGGCGAGTATTAAATATTTAAGATGTTGTTTTTATACATATGATGTTTATAAGGAATTGAACTATTATTGCTTTGTTGTGCACAACAAGGGCTGTAGTTTTCTCTTCCCTTATTAGGAACATGTTGTGTCCTGACTTAACTAAATCAGTTTAGTCGGATGTGCACACACTTGACCATTATGATTTAAGAGGCAAAATACAAGGAGTTACATAGTTGATGTAATTGAAAAGAGTTGTCTACCTATTTATTATATATAGTTTGTTTGCACACACAAGGCTATATACATTGAAATGGATCCTTATTCTCACTAGCATATCTTTAATTAGATATTGCCGAACTATATATATTGAGGGTAATATAGTTTGAAGAAAATAGTGGAGATACCAATTTAAACAAGACCTAATTTATTTTGGTAATTAATAAAAGAATGTATGTTAAAATATTGTTAATTACAAATTCATTTACAGAATTTTACAATGTCTAAATTACTATCACTGCGTAGCATATTAGATGCTAAATTACCGGACCGAATTAAACGGATTGGTTAAGGTAATGAGAATAGTTCTCACGGCTGAAAAGTTATCTTATGTCCTTAATACGTCTATCCATGCAATGGTTGCAGACAATGCTTCTGAGGAAGATATTTCTACTTTTAGAAAGTGGCTAGATGATGCATAGTTGGCTCAATGCATCATGCTCGCATCCATGAGTAACGAGCTTCAGCGTCAGCATGAAACTATGGATGCTCCTATTATATTCCTGCACATCAAGTAGTTGATGGTGAGGAAAGTAGGACTGATAGATATCAGATATCTAAGGAGCTCTTCCGATCTAGAATGACCGATGACACTACGGTACAAACAAAAGTCCTTAACATAATCAATTTGATTGATCAATTAGGACAACAGGTTTTGTCATGGATGGAGAGTTGAACTAAGATTTGATCTTGCACTCACTTCGGACTCCTTTCATAATTGTTGTGAATTTTTCATATGAACGAGCTAGATATCAGCCTCGCTGATTTGCTTAACATGTTGAATAATGTTGAGAGTCACTTTCCAACCAAGAAAGACCAAGTCTTACTGGTAGGGGCCAAAGAATCTTCTGAAAAGAAGAACGATTCTAAGAAGGTAAATAGAAAGGGCATAAACAAAGGATAATAAGAACAAAACTGATATGGATAGCAAAGGAGTTTGCTTCCACTGTAATAAGCCTGGACACTAGAAAGAAATTACGAGAAGCATCTTGCAAGGCTAACCAAAGAAACTTAGTGAAGTTTCGGTTACAAATACAAATTTGTTTATAATTTGAAATAAATTTTTCTTTAAGTTAAGGTTCTACTTGGGTATTGAATACCGACTTTGGTTATCATAAATATAGATTTATGAAGGGACCAAGCAGAAGTAGAAAACTAAACAAATATAAGTAATCTTATGTGTGGGAAATGAAGCAAAGGTTGCTGCATTAGCCATAGGAATTTATTGTTTAGCATTGCCTACGGGCAAATCTTTAAGTCAATAAGTTGTTATTGTATTCCTGTTCTTGTTAGAAACATTATTTCTATTTTATTGTTGGACAATGAAATCTTTGGTATTATAATTAAGAACAATTGTTGTTCTATTTATAATAATAATGTTTTGTATAGAAGTGGAATATTACTTAATGGATTTTGTGTACTTGACTTACGTGAAAATAATTTTACGAATTGAACAAATTAGTATAAGAAAAGGAGATGATCATTCAAAGAGTTGAATATATGTATTTGTTGAAATACAAGTGTGAATTATTTGAAAGGTTCAAATAATTCAGAAGTGAAATAAATTGACAAAGTATTAAGATTCTTTGATTAGATCAAGGAATAAATACTTATGCAATAAGTTTCTAGATCATCTCAAATGGTTTTCTCATAATGGACACATCTTGATACGCAATAATTGATTGATGTATCTGAATAGAAAAATCGTACCTTGTTGGACATGGTGCGGTCCATAATGATTTTACCGACATTCCAGTATCCTTCTAGGATCATGTCCTAGAAATGGTTGTATATCTACGGAAAGGTAACCTCAAAATCCGGCCCCAAGACTCCATAAAAGTTATGGACAGGGAGGATTCCTAATCTTAAGTATGTTAAGATAAGGGGTTGTCCAACTTATGTGAAACGGTTTCAAAGGATAAGCTTGGGACAAAATTTGACAAGTACAGATTTGTGGGACATCCTAAAGTAAGTTTAGGGCATATGTTCTATGATCCTACTTAGCAAAAGGTCTTTATTGTGAAACACGATGCCTTCTAAGATAAATGTGTTCATCATTGAAGGGGCTAGTGGGAGGATAATACATCTTGAAAAGTTCAAGAACCACAAAACACTACAAGTCAAATAAGAGGAACCTATAGATAGACCTATTGTACCACAACCGAATCGTAAATCTGGAATAGTACCGAAGATACCTGGGAGGTATGGATTCATCATGGATGATGATGATGAGGTACGTATCATAGAAGATGATGATCCAGTTACTTTAGATGAGGTAAGAGTTGTAGACACTCTCAAAAATGGAACATTCATTTTGATGAAATAATCAAAAGAGTTTGATTTTATCAAAAATAAGAATGAACCTAGTGTGTACAAAAAGGGTCAGTGGGAGCGCCGTCACATTCCTAATATAATATGTTGATATACTACGGATAAGGAATGACATGCCAATGCTAAAATCAATAAAGATAAAGTTGTCTAAACATTCCTCCATGAATGATTTGGGAAGAGTATCTTAATTGGGGATACAAATCTATATAGATAGATTTAAAAAGATGCTCGACTTAACCCAAGGAACGTATATTCATTTGATGCTAAAGTTGTTTAGGATGGAAAACTCCATGGGATGTCTCATGTTGATGAGCCATAGAGTGTATCTCTCTTAATAGTCCTCATAGACTCCTAAAAGAGAGATTGCATGAGTGGCAATCATGTATGCAATGAAATATACGCGACCTGATGTTGATCAGTCATATTCTGGAGAAGTTCACTGTGAGACAGTGAAAAACATCTTAAAGTACTTAACCAGCACTAAGGATGTGATATAATTCATGGCGGGTCTGAATTAAAACTAGAGGGCTTAACAGACTCAAGTTTTTCAGACAGACCAAGACGACAGAAAATCCACTTTAAGGTAAAGGGTTACCTTGAACGGTGGTGCAGTGAATTGGAAAGGTTCCAAACAACAAAGAGTTGTTGGCTTAGTGATAAAGACAAAGTATATAGCTATAAATGAAGCTACAAGTTGATTGTTTGGATGAAAAGTTCATTACAGAACTAGGAATAGTTCCTAAGTCTCATCTTAGATCTAAACATGTGTTGTGGCACTTTCATTTGATTATAAGAATCATTGAAAGATGGGAAATCACTATAGAGATAGTGAACTCTCAAGAACAATATTACATATCCATTAACTAAAGCTTATCCAACAGCAGGATAATCGTCACTTAGAGAAGAAGGGTATGAAATACCATGGCGATTGGCTTTAGTGCAAGTGGGAGATTGAAAGTAGTATGCACACAAGCCAATCATGTTTGATGATAAAGCATATACTTTGTAAACAATCTTATTTATTTATTAATAAAAAGTATCAATTTATTAAAGGCTTTTAATTATCTACATGATGCTGTTTTATAATATGTGATAAACCCGTAGTTTTAAGCAATGCTTTTAGAATAATGATGATGATCATTCTAATGAGATCTAAATTCTTAGAAAGCTTAAAACTAAAATAGTTCCCAATCGTTGGATTACTAAATTGGGGATTAGTGAATCCAGATAGATTGGTACATACGTTGCTTGCTCATTGGATGAGGATGATTGATCTCATGATCATTTATGTGGAGACACTAAAGCAAGTATGTAGGTGCTTATTAGAGAATAAGTTCACTGAACGTGACTCGCTAAGGAATACCTAATGGAGTTTTACTTGCATGTCAATAGGAATTCCTGTAGTGATAGTAGTACAAGTGATCCTTGGACTTGAGATCATCATAGTATCTTGTGTATGATGAGTTATACTTTGACTTATTCCTTAAGACCCTTAGGGTATATCAAAGGGTATGCTTGGGTATAATAAGTTGTACATGGAGATAATGTATGGTCAATAAGAATCTACCACTTCTAGTAAAAGAGGAGAAATGTCCTATGTGATTCGATAAATGACAACCCAGTAGTCCTTGGCCAAGTCAGAATGAAATTAGAAAGGAGTTTCTAATTTGCATTATTTGGATTTGTGCATTTAAGAGTCGAAATACATATAACTAAATAAAATAAGACTTGACAGAAATTTCATGTCTTATATTTAATTGGGACATTGTATGGTGGAAGGATTGAATTGTACGGCAACTATTTACTCAAAGGTTCTTTTATGATTAATGTTGAAATCTATATTATCTGGAAAGTCGTTGATTGCTAGGGAGGCTTATCCCTATTGTAGAATAAATATTATTTATTTAAATAAATTATTAGTTTAATTTATTTATTTAAATAAGATTAGAATTGTTCTAATTGATTTATTCACAACCGGTTTAATATGGAGACCCTAAAGGGTCACACCATAAAAGGAAGAATAATTATTTAAGAAGTTAATGGCATAATCGTAATAATTAGTTAAGTATATTTAATTTAATCTATGGTGATAGAATAAATTAAATAGCTTAATATTTATTATTTAATATTTTGGAAATATTAAATATAAATTAATAAGAGGAGTCTTATTATTATTATTACGATTATTATTATTTAATTCCTAAAGGAGTTTGGGAATTAATTAATAAAAGTACTCTCAAATATCCTAATAGGATTAGGAGGCAAATTAATTAAAAGAGTTTAATTAATTATCCCTAATAAGATTAGAGAGCTTAATTAATTTAAAGGTTAATTAATTATTCCTAATAAGATTAGGAGCCTAATTAATTAAAAGAGTTTAATTAAAATAAAACCCAATTCCTTAATTGTTAAGGATGTGTTGCCCACATCTATAAATAAGAGGAGTCTTATTATGGGTGAGAGAGAGGTTGACGTATTATTAGAATACGTAATTCCAATAGTTGGGAGTGTACGCCTTTTTCTATAGAGATAGAAAAACTAGGGTTTAGCCAACAACTCATCTTCTTGAATTATTCTCCTTCCTTGGTGGATCACCTCTAGAGGCCAAACACTTGGGTGGCTAACATTGATCAAAAGAAGGAACCAAACCGGGTGGATTCAAGTTGAACACGAAAGGATTTAGAGGTGAACTTGTACCTGAGGAAGCTCGATCTTCAAGGGTATGATTTTATTCTTTATCTTTTCGTTTAATTAATAATTGTGCATAAAGGGTGATCCGGGTTTATGGCTTGTAAAATTTTTAAAACTCTGATTTTACACGTTTCCGCTAATTTTGTGCAATTTGATTGCGTTCATGAATATTACAAACCTAACAAGAATAAATTAAATAGCTTAATATTTATTATTTAATATTTTAAAAATATTAAATATAAATTAATAAGAAGAGTATTATTATTATTATTATTATTATTATTATTATTATTATTATTATTATTATTATTATTACTATTACTATTACTATTACTATTACTATTACTATTACTATTATTTTAATTCCTAAAAGGGTTTGAGAATTAATTAATAAATGTACTGTCATAAGTTCCTAATTGGATTAGGAGCTTAATTAATTAAAAGAGTTTAATTAAATTAAAATCATATTCCTAAATGGTTTAGGAGGGTTGCCTATATCTATAAATAAGAGAAGTCTTATTATGGGTTGAAAAACACACACTTCCAATAGTTGGGAGAATACTTACAACTTCTATAAAGATAGAAACTAGGGGTTTGTCAACGCCCATCTTCTTGAATACATAAATCCTTGGTGGATCACCTCTAGAGGTCAAACACATAGGTGTCTAACATTGATCTAAAGAAGAAATCTCATTAGTGAAATTCAAGGAGAACGCAAAAGGATTAGGAGTTGAACTCGTACCTAAGGAAGCACGGTTCTACGAGGGTATAATTCTTATTCTCCATCTCTTTCGTATAATTGATAATTGAGCACAAGGAAAGATCATGGTGATGATTTGTATAAATTTTAAAATCAAATTTTATCGTGCTTCGACTAAACTTATGTAATTTGATTGCATGCTTGCGTTATATACAAACTTAACATATACATGTAGAATTAGATTTAGATACGATACAAGAAGGTAAAAGTCAAGTGACAAATTGACTTATCTATTTACTTATAAGACTCTGATGAGAGCTTAGTAAATTTGATTACATGTGATATAGAATTTAAACTACTTTGAGTCTGGGTTGATGGGAATCCAACCTACTCATAAGTTATCCCTAATTTATAGGTTCAATAAGAAAAATAAGTTTCACAGTTGCTGATTGTGTTACTATCAATGTGATCCATATGTAGTCTAAGATAGTAATGTTTGTTGCATGACTGACGTTGAGCTATACTCTTAACAAAGTTGTTGTGTTCATGGTAATAGAAACATATGTAAAATATTTTGCGTATATGAATAAGAAGTAGAGTCGCTTCTTATAACGGGTTGTGATTTATTCTCTTATAGGTTCATGAAATAGGGTATTGTGCATGACAATGTTAGCGCAAAGCAATTGAGAATACTTAGTATGATTTGAGGATTTTGTGTGTGTGTGTGACAATTCCCATCATGTCATATAGGACTAGAGGTTCAATTTTCAAACACTATCAACTTCGTTGTGACTTTGAGTTGTCTATACTAAGAGAATGTTTAATATTTGTCACACCTTTTATGCACACATGCCTCAGAGTTGTTTGGCAGAAATTGTACTTTGAATGAAAAATAATTTTCCAAAGTGGGGTATTGTTAGAAATTGCACCTTATACATTGTGGACTTATCTAATTTTGTCATCATAAGCTTGATCAAAGCTCTTTAGTGGACATAATTTAAGTTGGTATAAAGTGTAATTTATTCTTCCTTTGTGAAAATAAGGGAGTAATTATTCATTTGATTCAAGTAAAAATCATTTGTTGTGTGGTTACCAAGCCTAGAGTGAGGCATTTGATAAGGTACAAATTGTTTGAAAAGCTAAAATTTTTATTTGTTTCATTTGAGTAAAATATGACTACTAGTTGTTTTATATAGGGTGATCATAAGGTGGAGTCTTATTTTATCATTATATGTGTGTGTGTGTATATATATATATATATATATGAATATTGGAGAAAGGTCTTACAAATATTTTTTTATAATAATTTTTGCACCATGGAGGTCTCTCTTAATTCTTCTTTTGATTATTCTTCCTACAAACAAATAACAACTACAAAATAATGTTCTATTGGAGTTATTTTGTTAATTGCTATAATGAATAATTCATCAAAAGCTTGACATATATTGTGGAGATATATTATATGTAACCCTTAGCAAAATTAATCATAGTGAGAGCGATAAAGACTTTAAAGATATGGATCACCCGTATTATATTTTCTACTATGATTTTGATTTTACAAAACTAGGATTCTAACAAGATATATACTTGTACATAGGGATTCTAACAAGATAGTACTTCGCAAGAGTTTATGATTAACTAACCCGTGATAACTTCGTTTGGGTTACTCACTTTTTGAGAAGTCGCGAAAAATGCTCTTTCTGAAACCACCGACTTTGTTTTGTCCGTATCCGCCTTTGGTGCTACTGTCCTAACTGGATTTAATTTTGTTACAAGATAAAATCGATCTATATGACCGTCTTTCTCACAACTAAAACATACCTTGGAAGGCTGTGAACAGTTTGGACTTATGTGTCCCTCTTCTCCCCATCTGTAGCATCTAACTGGCGGTCTTTCTCATCCCCTAGAATTTGTTGTTGATGCTGTTGCCGACGTCTTTCCATCATCGTTAAATCTTCTCTTCTTGAAATTTCCACTTGAATCATTTCTTCTATTATCTGGGCCATGATTACAACCGAAGTGGTTACCATTTCTTCCCTAATAATTTTCTTCACGATGGTTATCGTTGTTCCGATGGTCGTTGCCACCGGTACGATTATTATTGTGTTGTTGGTCATTATCTTTTGGTTGGGCTGGCTCATTATCGCGCTCCAATAACTGAGCCTTATTCACAAAATCTGAATATAAACAAAGTTTCTGAGAAATGAGGTATTGACGTATCTCAGGTTTCAAATCTCTTAGAAATATCCGCGTCATTCTCTCCTCATTATCAACCAAGTGTGACAAAAACCGGAACAACTCGGCAAACTTAGCTTCGTACTGCGACATGGTCATATTGTTTTGCTCCAGATTGATGAACTCTACCTCCTTCATGTGATGAATACTTTCGGGAAAGTACTTATCGGTGAACAGTTCTTGGAACTTCTCCCAAGACATCTTCATTATGGCAGGCTGAGTACGTTTTACTAATTCCCACCAGTAATCTGCCTCTCCTCGCAACATGAAGGTTGCAATGGGAATATTTGCTCCTCGGAGAATCCCAAGACATCAAATATCTTTGTGATCTGCTTTATCCATGTCACCTCCTTAAGTGGTTTTGGCTCTCCCAAAAACTTCAGTGGTCCCAACTCCTTGAACTGCTTAGTGGTGACCATCCAAGAGTTACCAGTTTTTTCACCTGCATTTTGAACCAAAGTCTCTCTCCCCTGATGTTGCTTGAATTACATAAAGCCTCTAAACATCCCATCATTCATCATTTGATCGGTGTTGTTATTTACCTTAGGATTATTATCTTCCTGTTGCACATTATCCTGGGTATTGATCGTTGGTGACTCAACGATCTCATGTGCTTCATTGCTTAAGTCAACATTTTCAGATGCCATTTTCAAACACTGCCACAAAACAAGGGTTAATTGACATATCACATATTATCCATATACTCTGACTGACTAATTAAATACCAAATAAACTTAGATAGGTCATACTAGTGAAGCAATTCCCTGTCTCTCCCTTCCTAGTTTTTGTCTCACATCTCAGCTAGGGATCATATCCCTAAGCTTTGATACAAGCTGTGACGCCCCCAAAACAGGTATACATCACCCATCTTGATTCGCCAAATATATGGTACATAAATCAAATACAAACTTAATTATATAATTGTCGGGTAATATACGACAAAACATAGCTGAGAATTTTAATACGAATATTGTCATCTAGATAATATCCAGACTCAATGGAGTCCTCATTATATTTATTATCACGCTATTTCATAGAATAGTGAGGACTACTAATACAACCATTTGGACCGTCACTCCGTTCCCCGACTAGTCCCAACTATATATTCTCATTTCCTGAAGAGAACAATGAAAGCAAAGGGTGAGATCAACTAGCCCAGTAAGAAATATTATGACTAAGATAATGCAGAATAAATTATTCTTAGCCTTCAACAATATAACAACTAATAGAATATAATAGACACAAAGTTTTAGATCAACAACTGCAGTGGAATAAGCAATCCATTAGAAGAGTCAAGTAGAGCATGATATCTACTATCTTCTATGATTTAAAAAGGTTTTCAAACCAGTTCTTCAAGAATAGTACCCCGTGAATAGTACTTTAGGAATAGTACTTTATGAATAGTACTTTATGAATAGTACTTTGTGAATAGTACCCATGAATAGTATTTCATGAATAATACTCATAAAAGGAAAATACAAAAGAAAACGATATTTCATGATGTGTACAAAAGAAAGGATATCTCATACGAGTATAATAGAATATACGAAACTGTAAATGGATTTTCATCCACAATGCGGTAATCCACGTAGACATATCATTTCCATAATTTAATAAAAAAATGAATATGAAGGGTCATTCACCATGCATGTGGTAGTCCGCGTAGACAGGTTATTCCAACAGAATAATAAAGAATGAAATAATTGAAGAATTTTACCATGCATGCGGTAATCCGCGTAGACGGGTTATTCCAATGGAATAATAGAAGAATTTTACCATGCATGCGGTAGTCCACGTAGACAGGTTATTCCAACAGAATAATAAAGAATAGAATAACAACCCTTACGAGTATTGAAAGAAAATAACTTTCTTCATGAATACAAAAGAAATAATACCCATTACGACTTTTGAACGGAAATAATATTCCTACGAATATTAAACGAAGATGATATTCCTTATGAATATTAAACGAAAATAATATTCATATGAATAAGAAAAATAATATTTCTTCAGAATATGAAATAAATAATACTCCTTACCTCAGAAGAAGACTGGATACTAGAATAGTGAAGTAGCAGACTTCTCTTCTTCTTTCTCTCTATAGCTTCTCTCTCTATAATTGCTCTTGTGAGTCTTAGTAAATTGGTGAGAATGAAAGAAGAATGAACTTCTATTTATAGGAAAATATAGTTTCGATAATTGCACGTTTTGGGGCTCGAAATATTATAATATAATACCTTCATCTTTTCCTTTATTTTTAATTTAGTCCTGCAAGTATTATCCAACTTGCACCACCTCCCCTAATAGTATATCATGTGAATCAATAGTTCTATACATGTGAAAAAAATAATTATAGTATAGTACCTTCATCTATACCTCCATTTTTAATTTAGTCATGCAAGTATTATCAATCTTGCACCAACTCCCCTAATATACATGCATGTGAATCAATATTACACACATGTGAATAAATAGCTATAAGCATGTGAATTAATAGCAATTAATTGCTCATTTATTCGATTAATTACCCGATTGGTCAATATAACCTCCAGACATCAATTATTATCGGAATAGATGTCGATTTCCACTAACACTAATAATCCCAACACAATAGAAATATCAATTTCATCTTTAATCAACACGAACTTATTCATCATTAATTTTATAACTCACAATATTTAACAACTAGATTATTCCCAGGAAAGAGGGAGATTTCCGATAAGGATTTCTTCCTATTGGCGCATAATTAGGTGACCAAACCTCTCTTCGACAGAACTTTCTAGACATCGTCAATATTACAAATAATAATATGAATAACTTTGTCGTCTCAATTATTGATTTAATAATAATAAATATTATGCAGATGATATTGTGATAATAATTGAATCAATAATATGAGAGATATTATGCAGCAATTACTGTAACAATAATTGAGTATAACTGAGTGACTTCTCACGTAAGCATCAATAATCAATATCGTGTGCTACTATGCAATCACGCGCATTACTGTACTTTTACCACCAGGTAGTTCAACAGTTTAACGGTAAAACTTTCACCGTTATTTTATAAAAAGATATTTCTGTCGTTTTCTAACTACGACAATACTTCCGTTGTGGGATCCACCAATGATTGTGTCGTCGTACGAATATTCCTCAACACAACGAATATTTATGACAACTTGTTTACTTTACAATAAATTTCAAATAACACCCTTAACTTTAGCCTTTTATCAATTTAACCATTTACTAAATAATAATTTTAAGAAAATTTAATACTTTCATTTCATAAAATTCAGGGTCTTACAAAAGAACCCATCTACATACAACGTCCATGAACTCTGAATCTGCTGAGCATCCGTTACTGTCCAAACGATCCCTTCTGTCTGATCCAAACTGTCATTTTTCTCAGAAAATAAGCGCTCCACCACAAAGTCAGCCAAAGCCTGGCCCTTTATTGTCGTCCGAGGATGTTACTATATTATAAATTGTGACAATTCCATTGCCCACGCTGCAAGCCGACCCAAAGCCTCTGGTTTTCCCAACATCTTCTTCAATTGTTGATCCGTGTATACCACTATTTACCGACCCTGGAAGTACTGTCGGAGCTTCCTACTGGCTATTATCAATGCATAGGCAAACTTCTCCAGGTTCGGATACCTTATTTTTGCGTCCCTAAAAGCATGGATCGTATAGTAAACCAGGTGTTGCTTACCTCCAATCTCCTGCACCAGAACAGCTCTTACCGCCAACAAACTTATCGCCAAATACAAATACAAGGGTTCACCAGGAACTGGCTTCACTAGAAAATGGGCCGAAGATAAGTACTTCTTTATCCCTTGAAAAGAATTCTCACGCTATGAAGTCCATTGAAAGGTCTTCTCGTTCTTCGGCCCTTTTAACGAATTAAAAAATGACAAACACCTTTCTACCGACTTAGACATGAATCTCCTCAAAGATGCTATTCGACCTGTCAGACGGTTAACATCCTTATACGACTGAGGAGACTTCATATCTAAAATTTCCCTTATATTCTCCGGGTTTGCCTCAATTCCTCTTTTGCTAATCAGGTAACCCAAAAACTTCACTGCTCCCAGACCGAAGGTACACTTCGTTGGATTCAATATGAGCTTATGATGTCGAACTGTCTGAAATCAATCCTCCAAATCGTACAAGTGACCTCGTATTGAAATTCTCTTGATGATCATATCATCAACATAGACTTTCATGCTCCGACCTAGCTGCTTCAAAAACACATAGTTAATCATTCTCTGATAAGTAGCCCCAACATTCAATAACCTGAAAGTCATCTTCTTATAAGCATAAATCGACCTATGCGTGATGAAGGTAGTCTTCGGGATATCCTCCTTATGCATCAAAATCTGATGGTAACCCGAAAATGCATTCATAAAACTGAGCAGAGCATACCCCGAAGTGGCATCAATCAGCTGATCAATATGGGGAAGTGGATAAAAATCCTTCAGACATGCCTTATTCAAATTCGTATAATCGATGCAAACACGCCACTTCTCATTCTACTTCTGAACTAATACCACTTTCTCTATCCACTCAAGGTAGTCAATTTCAAAATTGAAATCCGCTACTAAAAGCTTAGCTATCTCCTCATCAATTATCTTCTGTCTCTCCGGGGCAAAAATTCCCCTCTTCAATCAAACTAGTTTCTTTGTCGAATCTACATGCAACCTATGCACGGCCACCTTCTGATCAACCTCGGGCATGTCACTGGGAGTCCATTCAAAGATATCAGCATAACATTACAGAAATTCCACCAAACTAGTCCGAAAAGGTTCCTACAGTTCGGACCCGATCTTCACTGTCCTATCTTTCTTGCTAGGAATCAATTCCACATCCTCGGTATCTTCGGCCGGCGTGACCAAAGGCTTTAAAATACCCTCGGTAAAAGGTTCAATCTATATCGCCATCATCTATTTATGTTTGCTAACTCCCACTCCTAAAGAGATTAAATCATTCATGTCACCTTCTGGCCAAATCGAGGTCGCCTGCCACCTCCCCAACCTCGTTTGGAGTAGGAAACTTGATTTTGAAATGAGGAATTGAAGTCACCACCTGGAGAGTTGCCAAAGTCGGCCTTCCCAATATGGCATTGTACACCGAATCCATATGCACTACAAAAAATTGGCAAACTATCTCCACCTAACAAGGAGTTATCTCAAAGATAATTGGTAGCTAGATCGTCCCTGCAACCATAACCTGGTTATTACTGAATCCATATAGGGGGGCTCCTAGCCGACCTCCAACTTCTGACCAACTAAATCCATTTTCTGGTAAGCATGAGCATACAAAATATCCACTTAAGAGCTCCTTCATATTCATCGATCCCACTTGCGCAATGATAACCAAAGCTCTTTCATGTGGTTCGATGGGCTCCAAAGGAAAGTCTTCATCAGTGAAATAAATTACTGAACTGGGGTATGGTCTTTCACACCTAACAGGATGGTCAGACACCATCAGTACCGTGTCTAGGAATCCTCTTCTCTTTTTTCCAGCAACTTTCCCGACCGACCCGCCTGTGATCATATCCACCATCCGGCGCACCGCCCAGGTCTGATCCTGTTGTTGGGGATGGGGGTTCAGTTTTGATGACGAGGTGTTGTTTGCCTGCAGTGTCCCTGAAGCGTCTCGTTCTGCAACATACTGAACTAAATTTCCATTCTGGATGTCCTTCAAGTTCCAACAAGTTTTCGTGGGATGCCCATCACTCATACGGTATTCACAGTACTTACTCAGATTCCCTCTATCAGCCTTCGAACTGTACTTTTGTATCTCGTAGTATGGCTTATCTCTCATATGCTCCAGAATAATAGCCCGATCAGTATCCAGCTAAGTGTAAATTTTGTTCACCCTCTAATTCTGGAACGATGGGCGTCCTCCACCTGTCCCACCGTTATTTTTGTTATACTTCTTTTGGTAGCCACCCGACTTATCATTATTGTTCCCTCTGTCCTTTTCTTTCTCCTTCGGTTTTTCTGACGAGTTTGGGTTCAGACTACCCATAGCCTCTTCAACCACAATGAGATCCTCAGCTTTATTGAAGGCTTCAGCCAAATTCTTAGGATGGTTGAACATTAACTCCTTTACCAATTAAGTTGACTTAACAAGGTCCAACCCATTCTAAAATAGCCCTACCGCCTGAAAATAATTCAAATCTGAGACCTGCCCAACTGCTTCCCGGAACCATTTTATGTACTGGCCTAACTATGTATGTGCGCGTTTGTGTGTGTGTGTGTGTGTGTGTGTGTGTGTATATATATATATATATATATATATATATATATATATATATATATATATATAAAAGAAGAGAGAGAGAGAGATGATTTATAATATTTAGCCAAAAAAAGATGATTCATAGCAAATGGTGACTATAAAACCTAAATGAACAACATATCTTACATTGTCTATTGCATGATTTGATGGTCAACATTAACATAGTTTTGCATAATAAGGGCATGTTCAGAGATGACTTATTTTAAAATGATTTGTAAGTTAAAATTTAAAATGACTTATAAGTAATTTTATGTGGTCTTATAAATAAAAGTGTTTTGACATTTAAGTCAGAAATTAAGTTAAAATAAAATGTGAAGTTTGTTTGATTAAAATGACTAATAAATTAAAATACAATGTAAAGACTATTAAAACAAGGGTAAAATAGTCTTTACATTTGGTCAAATCTACTTATTTTAAAATAACTTATAAGTTAATTTTTGTAAAGTAAAAAATTATTACTTCTCAAACCCTACTTATAAGTTAAAAAAAACACAACCAAACCCTTAGTAAAAAATAACTTATAAATTGTTTTTGACCAATTTATAAGTTGTGGACGAATATTAATTACCGCAATATTGAATTGCAGTAGGTAAGTTATTTTCTGTTAGTTTGATACGAACTAGTACCTTTGGTGGGTTCATACGGACATGAATAGACCTGGCAAACGGGGTGTCAAACCCAAATGGGCCGGGCGAGTGGCGGGCCAAGCCAAAAATAGGTGGTCAAAAAGGTTCGATTTTGCTGGGCTAAAATTTTGCAGTCCAAAGCCCGGTCCGCAAGCCGAGACCAAATCGTACTTATTTTATGTTATTTTTTTGGGTTTTGCTCAAACGGACCGGACAGGTGGCGGGCTGGGCTAAAAACAAGCAAGACAAAAACGTTCGAGTTTTACTGAGTTAAAATTTTACATCCCAAAGCCTGACAGACCGGCCAGCCCAGCCCGCCAACTTAGGCTTGATTTGCCGGGTCTAAACTTGAACTCATCTTTTTTGGTGTTTTAATTCGAAGAAAACCGATGCCATTGAAAACGCTTAAAGTTTTTTTTAATAATAATTCTCTTATGATATTTTATTAATAAAACTTGTTTGCCTTTATAGGCAATATATCCTAACACGTGTAAGAAAAATATTGGAACAAGTGACCGACAATCAGCTCACTACTTCCACAACTCCACTACTCCACTACCATGTATATATCCTAGTTATCCCTATTAAGCATGATAAGTTCAACGAAAAATCTAACTATTAAAAAAAGTATCGTTATAGATATATAGTGACGATAAAATTTGTTATTATAAAATTTATAACCATAATTTTTATATATAAATATTAAAAAATTATATAAAAATATTAATTTCTGACTACGATTGCTAACATCAAAAAACTTAATCAAATTATTCCTAATTAAAACATTAAATTGTACGTAACATTCCTTCCTGCTTAAAAAAACCTTGTCCTTAAGGTTGAGTGTAAGAGGAGTATGTTGGGTCAGGATCCCATATTTTGGTGTGCCTATTATTGGTACTTGACAAATTGAATTCAATCTTTATGGAGATTGTGGCTAGCCCTTAATTTGTTGATCAGTTTCTTCTGTAATTTCTTGACATCACACTTGAATTTCTTCTTAATGGCTTCTTCCTTGTGCCTCAAAATTTGGTCAACATGAGAATATTGTTGATTAACATTCACTTGATCGTAGGTGGCAACTTGAATTCGGAGACTTCGTTTAATCATTTCACCAACTACGCGTGCTGTGTGCATGTAGTTTTATATGCCAAGCCTCCAAACACTCCTTTCACTTCTTAAATATATGAGCATAAAATAATCATTACATCAATAAAATAAAACAGATCCAACTTATTATATCATTAAAAAAAATAGCAGCTCTTTGTAATGAAAAACTTAAAAACATCCCATTCAAACCAAAAGAAATAATAATAATTTGGAATCCCTTAATAATAAGTACTAGTAATAAAAAAAAAGTAAATATTTTCATCAAAGTTGAGTAAAATTCAGTAGTGTTAAACAATTACTCAAACAATTAGGGAATGAAGAATAAGAAGCATTTTCAAACAATTAGGGGAAGAAGAATAAGATGCAAATAGGAAAATAAAATCTTTAATGTGTCCATTAATTACCAAATTTAATAGAATTTAATGCTAAGATGATACCAAAATTAGTACCAAAACAATCACGGACGAAAATCAAGTGTGCTTTTATATGCATATGTTAATTCCTTCTGGATGAATTACTTATAACTATATTGTTGTGAATAGTAATAACTCTCACTTGGTGTTTGCATTTATATAATACATAATTTAAACAAGTAATGAGATGATGGGGCTGTTTGTTTAGGACTGAATACATCTAAATGACTGAATGGCTGAATCGATCAGCCATTAAGTGTGTTTATTTTGAAAAAAAATCGTCTGAATGGATGAATCGGTCAAATGATTTAACTGAATGGCTAAATCAGTTTTTTTTTGTTGAATGGCTGAATGAGCAGCTGAATAAAATAAAATAAAATAAAATTAAAAAATTAAAAATCAAAAAAACAAATATTAATTATTATATTAAATAAATTTGCAGCAACTTTGAATTTTTCATAGGGGTAAAATAATAAAAATGTTTCAAACATGTTAATTATCAAAAAAAAATTCATTCAGATTCATTCAATTTTTATCAAACACCCCATATAATTTCAATCTAACTAAACATTATTGTAAATTCTAATCTTATGATAACTCTATGATATACATGTAATGTAATTATTTTTAATAATTATATATATATATATATACACACACACACACACACACACTTCTAGATAAGATAATAATTAAAACATTTATTCTTAAAATGTATACCACATTTTCTTTTCTTATGTATTCTATAATGATTGTATTTCAACTTATTTCTTCACATTGATCATTGTTCCATCTTACTCTTTAATAGAATGTTCTTGTGTATATATTATTTGATATTAACACATTTAACTTCTTAATTTTAGTATTTTTTTAAGAGTAATACTAGTGTGACAAAAGATGGCTACAAAAAAAATAGATACAAAATGATATTTTTAATTATAATTAGTTGATATTCTACTATATATATATTGTGTCTAATGGTTATAATCAATTACTATCATGCACATCATTTTGTATTCTATTTTTTTTTTAATTTTTTGTCATCAAAATATTATTAATTTTTTATTCAACGAAGAAAATTATAAGCTAGTACTTAGCTCCTAGTGATGAAAAGTTTTGGCTCTGTACAGGATGGAATGTATTGGTTTCTAAATAATGATGCTGACCAATGTCTACCATTGATATTGGCTGATAATGGATATGATGTATGGATTGCTAATACAAGAGGCACCAGATTTTCTCGACGCCATGTTTCACTTGATCCCAACGGTCCGGTATATTTATTATTTTTCTACTATTTACTTTCTCCAATTCTAGTATTGTAGTACTATCCATCACTTTCGGATAAGGACGTTAGTTTAGGGTGTTAAAAAAATAAGAAACTGATAAATTCATAATAGAAAATAATATTTTCACATAAAAATTGTCGCTATAAATCTTATAGCAACGGTTTTTACCGTCACTATACATCTATAGCGACACTTTCCATGTGAAAATATTAAAAAGTATTGTGAAAATATCAATTTCCTAAAAATAATGCTATTAGATTAAATTTACATTTAACTACAGTTTTATAATTATTTTAATTAAACTCATTATTGTGACAATATAATTTTTGTTTTAATATTATACACTACAAAGAAAGATTGTTGGAATAGTGTGTCCCTAATGACCCTAGGGCTTCGATAATACGTAATTGTCGACGAACATTTCTATTATCTGCCCCGTCATCTCCCATATCATTGGCCCATCGCCTGAGCTCCATCGTGAAGTACCACAGGCTTGACAAACTCATCAACAACGGAAATTTTCGTTGCCTATGACCATAAGCGACGAAAATAATGACGTTAATGACAAAAAAATTAAATAAATACTTCGTATATGTGATAGACAAATTCATCGAGGATGCCAAAGTTTGTCACCTTTGAGTGAAACTATTATCGACAGACACTGCGAAGCCAGGATTTGTATTTAATGGGGTCAAAATATTGTCATGTTATAAATAATTTGGCGAGGGTTCGGGGGCAGTGCCACGAGACAATTTTTTAACATAATTTTCTCTCTTAAAAAAAACATAATTTTGTGTTTTTTGGCCGATTGCATAGGTAAAACATGTATTTGATTACAATATTGTTAATATAATAAGTAATAACATTATATATATACACACCCCTTATTGACCCCTAATACGCCTTTCTAATCACAAATTTGTTAATAAATATTTAAATTTCTTATGTTATAAAAATAATATAAATTAGATTATTATTTATTTTAAAAATATTAGAGGAAGATGCATACATCAAGGATTATAAGTAATATGGAATTGAAAAAATTATAAAAAATTCAATTTGACCCCGTGTATTAAGAAATTTATAAAATTTCAATGCGGTCAATTTATCCATTATACTAAAATTTCTTCTAAATTTATCATATATTATAAAATAAAATAAAAATTAAGTGGGGTCAATTGACCCCACACCCTCATATGTGACTTCACCAATGTCGACAGACGTAAATGTCACCAAATACAACACCACCAACAAACAACGTCACCAATATCTCTAACAGGGTCATAAGATTTCTGCATTGAGTCCCATCAATTGTTGTAATTGGCACCAATATATATATATGGGTTTCATCCACAACAACCGGTTACTGTGAAGCAACCCCTTTTTTGACTTGCTGATTTTTTTTTTTTGCTCCAGTCGAAATTTCATCAGGCCAAAAAAGGGTTGTTCCACAGCAATCGGTTGCTGTGGATAGAACCTCATATATATAATGATCCATAATATATATTTGATTGAATTAAAAAGGACAAACACTATCAATAGCGTCTATTCTAAATATCAATGATCAAGATTAAAAAGAGGAACACGGTTTCCGCTCGTAATACTAGTGAACGGTGTAAGTACACAAATTGGAGCATTATACCCAAAGTGAACGAAAGTCGGCGCATCAAAAAAATTACCTCATCTGCTAGTATTACTAGCGGACGCCTTAACACCTGAAACTGCTCTAGCAAAACCCTTCAACTGATAACAAAATAGCAAAATTTGCATCTAATTTTGAAAGATTTGTGTTCTACATCAACTTAATCAACAGGTTTATAGTTTATTAACTATTTTGTGGGTTTATTAACTAGGGTTGAGGGTTTATTAACCAAGTTTAGGATTTATTAATCAGGATTTAGGGTTTACATATATATATATATATATATATATATATATATGTATATTTGTGTGTGACGCCCCCAAAATAGGTATACATCACGCATTCAGAGTCGCCAAATATATGGTACAAAATTCAAATACAACTTAATTAATACAATTGTCATGTAAAATACGACAACACATAGATGAGAGTTTTAACACGAATATTGTCTTCTAGACAATATCCAAACTCAAATTCAATCTCATTAAAATTATTATCACACTATTTCACAAAATAGTGAGGACTACTAAAACATCCATCTGGACCGTCAATCCATTTCCCGACTAGTCCCAGCTATATTCTCATTTTCTGAAGAGAACAGTGAAAGAAAAGGGTGAGCCCAACTAGCCCAGTAAAGAAATATTATGACTAAGATAATGCAGAATAAATTATTCTTAGCCTTCAACAGTATAACAACTTATAAAATATAATAGACAACAAGTTTTAGGTCAACAACTGCAGCAGAATAAGCAATCCATTATAAGAGTCAAGTATAACATGATATCTACTATCTTCTATGATTTAAAAGTTTATCATCAATTTTTATCGCTGAGACTCAGCTTAATAAATAATCTACATCATTGAATTATCCATGCACTACGGGCCAAGGATATTCATTAGTATCATGACCACGAATTATCCATGCACTACGGGCCAAGGATATTCATTAGTATCATGACCACGAATTATCCATGCACTACGGGCCAAGGATATTCGTGATTTCACCAATGGTCATGAACATGCCAAACAATAATTCATCTTTGCACCGTTGGCCGAAGAGAACGCATGGTCATGATCATACCAACAACTGTCTACCAATGCACTACGGGCCAATGAGGACTTTTACCACATTATTTGTAACATTACAGGTCATGATTACACCGAATAATCCCTGATCATTATCATACCAATCAACAGTTCATCTTTACACCCTTGGCCGAAGATGACTTTCATCACAATATAAGCATAAGGATAATGACAATGATATAAGAATTTAATTAAATGAAAGTAAAGGATAAATTTTAAAGATTTATAATTTAATTTATCTATAATTTATTAATGTCCAAATTGTCAACATGATATTGCTTTGTGGAGAAAAATTCAAGAATAATATTGTATCAAAAATGACTTGGATCGAAAAGAAATCATTTTTTATTATGAATAGTTCCTCGGGTGAATAGTACATGAGTGAATAGTACCTCATGAATAATACTTCATGAATAGTATCCTGTGAATAGTACTCCAACATAAAAAATTAAACTTTATCAAGAATGCTCAGAATAATATTTTCATGAAAAGATACTCGATGAAACGCAAATTTTAAGGATATTCTACTAATTTCATTGAGTATAGAAGCCAAAACTTTAATAAAATGAGTGTAAAATTCAGAATCTGAAACGAAATAATATTACTTACATAATACAAAGTATGGAAGAAAATATTATTTCATACGAATACTAAACAAAAATAATATCTCTTAGGACTGTTGAACGAAAATAATATTCCTTACGAATATTGAACGAAGATAATATTCTTTACAAATATTAAACAAAGATAATATTTCTTATGAATATTGAATGAAATAAAATTTCTTACGAATACGAAAAATAATATCGTAAGCGAATATAAAATAAATAATACCCCTTACCTCAAAAAGAGAGCAATTCTGACTGGTATAGTAGATATATTCTTGAAGAAAATTTTCACTATTTTCTACACTCAAAACTTCCTTAAACTCTAAAGAAATACGCTTAATATTATAGAAGAGGAATTCTCTGATTCTGGTGTGATTTTCTTTTCTAAACTGAGCATCCTATTTATAGGAGAATGGAAGGATACTATTTGGATGCATAATAAAGAAAAAAAATCACGGACTGCACAGTGCTTTTTATATGAAATCACAGGCGTCGACTGAATTTTCTAAAATAATTTAATTTTTACTATGCAAATACTATGCACACAATATGCAAATAATATGCATAATAAAATATAATATATTTTATTTTTCATATAAATTAAAATTTAGTATATATATATCCCGTGAACCTCCAAAACTCCCTCCCAATTCATTTTTCTTTCACATGTGGGCCCCACATATGGCCCCCATCTTTATTTTATATATATATATATATATATATATATATATATATATATATATTTATATACTGAATAACTTTCTACGAATTATTTTGAAAAATGGGTAAGTGGAGGTCCAAATAATAATCACAATTCACAACAAATACTTCATAAAAATCCCCTCTATATTTTTAACAATATTTATTCATCATTATTATAACTCGCAATATTAACAACCAAATCTTTTCCAGGAAAGAGAGGACTTTCCAATAAGGATTTCTCCTTATTGACGCGCAATTAGATGATCAAACCTCTTTTCACGACAGAACTTTCTAGACATCATCAATAATGCAAATAATATGAATAATTTCTTCGTCTCAATTATTGATTTAATAATATAAATATTGTGACAATAATTGAATCAAATAACGTGAGATACTACACAATAATTATTGTAGCAATAATTGAATGAAACTGAGTGACTTCTCACGTAAGCATCAATAATCAATATTGTATGCTACTACGCAACCACACGTATTACTTTACTTTTATCACCGGGTATTTCAATAGTTAACGGTAAAAATTTTGCCGTTATTTTCATAAAAAGATGTTTCTGTCATTTTCTAACTCTGACAGTAATTCCGTTGTGGGGTCCACCAATGATTGAGCCGTCTTACGGATATTCCCCGATAAAAAGAATATTCCCCGACCAATTGAATATTTTATAACAACTTACATACTTTGCAAAATTTATAAATATTACCCACAATTATAACATTATATCAAATCAACACCTTAATACTTAAAAAAATATTTTGAGAAAATTAATTTTTATTCATAAAATTTGGGGTCTTACGATATATATATATACATACGATGAAACTTATTTAAGGCATACCTTAGCCAAGCTTGACTAAGTCTACTTAATAAAACAACGTAGTTTTTTATAAAATTTTAAATAAAATATTTTTTATATAAAATTCAAAAATAAAAAACTTAACTTTAAATGGTGAAACTATATATGTCGTTTTGTTATGTTGTCTTAGTTTGGCTAAGGAATTCCCTTAGATAACATTTCATATATATATATATATATATATATATATATATATATATATATATATTATCCCACATCAAATACCTTGAGGATATGTGTAATATATAGTAATTAGGGTCAACTCTTCTCATTGCTAATTGATTTGAATTAGAGAACTTGATATTTTCATTGAGGGATAAATAACGTTTTGGTCACTGTATTGGGGTCTGGTTTTCATTTTGGTAACCGAAACTTTTTTTCTTACAATCGAATTACTGTACTCTCACATATTACAAAATGGTCATTAATTTTACTTTCCGTCCAAAATCAGACGGAAATCGTGAGTGACGTGATGACTGTGCAATAATAATAATAATAATCCCAAAACTAATAATAATAATAATTTCAAAACTAATAATAATAATAATAATAATAATTTCAAAATAATAATAAAATACTAATAATAATAATAATTTTGAAATAATAATAATAATAGTATTAATAATAATTTCAAAATAATAATAATTTTTAAATAATAATAATAATTTGTTTTTATATTTTAATGGAGAATAAAAAATGATTTGTCAAATTTACCCTTACTAAAATAATTTAAATTAATAAAATAATGTTTTTTAAAATAATTTGTCAAATAACGTTTTTTTAAATAATAATAATTATTATATATTTAAAATTAACATTTTTTAAAAAATAAATTATGTTAAAAAAATTATGTTTTTTGAAATTCTATTTTTTTTAAAAAATCTGTTTTTAAATTTTTTTTGTTTTTTTAAAAATAGACTTTTTTAAAAAATTAACGTTTTTAAAAAAAATTAACATTTTAAAATTCAATTTTTTAAAATAGCTGTTGTTTAAAAAAATTCTGTATTTTTAAAAAAGTCTGTTTTTTTTAAAAAATCTATTTTTTAAAAAAAAAGAAATTAAAAATTTCTGTATTTAAAAAAGAAATTAAAAATTCTGTATTTTAAAAATTCAGTATTTAAAAAAGAAATTAAAAATTTCTGTATTTAAAAAGAAATTAAAAATTCTGTATTTTAAAAAGAAATCAAAAAATTCTGTATTTAAAAAAGAAATTAAAAATTTTGTATTTAAATTTTGTATTTTTAATTTCTTTTTTAAATACAGAAATTTTTAATTTCTTTTTTTTAAAAAAATAGATTTTTTAAAAAAATCAGACTTTTTTTAAAAATACAGAATTTTTTAAAAAAATAGTTTTTTTTAAAAAAATAGAATTTTAAAATGTTAATTTTTTTAAAAATTCTATTTTTAAAAAAACAATTTTTTTTTTAAAAATTCTATTTTTAAAAAAACAATTTTTTTTTTAAAAACAGACTTTTCTAAAAAACATAATTTTTTTAACATAATTTCTGTTTTTAAAAATGTTAATTTTAAATACATAATTATTATTATTATTTTAAAAAACATTATTTGACAAATTATTTTAAAAAACGTTTTTTATTAATTTAAATTATTTTAGTAAGGGTAAATTTGACAAATCATTTTTTATTCTCCACTAAAATAAAAAAAACAAATTAATATTATTATTATTTTGAAATTATTATTAATACTATTATTATTATTTCAAAACTATTATTATTATTATTAGTATTTTATTATTATTTTGAAATTATTATTATTATTATTATTATTATTATTATTAGTTTTGAAATTATTATTATTATTATTTTTGGAATTATCATTATTATTATTGCACAGTCATCACGTCACTCACGATTTCCGTCTGATTTTGGACGGAAAGTAAAATTAATGACCATTTTGTAATATGTGAGAGTACAGTAATCCGATTGTAAGAAAAAAAGTTTCGGTTACCAAAATGAAAACCGGACCCCAGTACAGTGACCAAAACGTTATTTATCCCTTTTCATTGATGTAACAGACTATATATATATATATATATATATATATATATATATATATATATATATATATATATATATATATATGGATATGGGAAAAATGTATATACACAGCTATGTAGTACTCAGTCACGACGGTTTTTTTTGGGCTATGAACCGTTGCCATAGATATTCTGGTATATGGCTATAGCCCAAAAAACCGGCGATATAGCACAACTGTGTACTACACAACTGTGTATATACATATAGATCTATATATATATTACTTATTTATATTTTATACATTACTTATTTATATCACAACCAATGATTTAGAAGCATAGATTATACATTTAAATACATTTCTATTACACGAAATATCATCAAATTCATATATTAGCCCCTAAAGCATTTAGGCTAACAAATAGATATATGAAGTTCTAAATTTGTTGCAATGTCAACCCCAAATTCAATTTTTGACAGAAATTAATCGAAATCGAAGTCTTATAGAATACCCATTTTATTTCATACAATTTGATTGTCTAATCAAATATGATTTAACTTTATTAAAAAATTAAAAATACTTATGCGGGGAAAAACATAGTCTCTAGTGACATGGGTTGTTAAACCTGGCAAAATAGGCTCAAGCCCGTGGACCGGCCGAACATGCCTGCCAAAACTTGGGCTTTAAGATTATATATTTCAGCTTTAAAAAGTTTGGACCTTTTTGACCCGAACCAAATTTGGCTCGATCCATTGTGGCCCATCCCACAGTTGGCCCGCCCCGCCCATGAATTTCATTACTCTTCATATGTTAATGATAATTTGATATTTTTTTACGAGTAGTCCACCCATTATTTTTTTCCCCTAGTAACATAAGTAACTCACCTATTAAAGAAATAATAAAAAATAACTTAACAACTCGCTTTAATTTTCTATAGCCCAGTGCAATAGTTTTAACTTATAAATTTGTAAAATTATGATATTTCGAACAATGTAATTATTGTTGCTTGTGGGATTATTTTTTTTACATATATTGTGCTAGTTTATTTTTAAAATTTATAATACTTAATTTAAGTTTGTGAAATATGAATTAAATTGATTGAATAGATAGAAAAGGTTAAGACAAAAAAAATAATATAAAATAACTCGCGGGCCATCTAGCCCATCACTCTTTAGGCCCGTACAAAACTTGGGTTGCTTTGTCCCGACCCAACCTTGGCACGATCCGTTTGAGCTTAACCCACCTGTTTGCCAGGTCTATGGGCTAGCTTCACACTCTGACCACCTAACCACTGCTCCCTGATCCGCATTACAAATCATAGTTATTAAACCCGAGCGGACTACCGGTTCAACCAGTAAAATTCAAAATCGGTCGATACACTGGTTCAGTTTGACCCGATTTAATTGATTTGGTCAAAAATCGGTTGACCCGGTTAATCCACCTGTAAAAACAGTAGTTCAACCGATAAAACAAGTTAATTGAACCAATAAACCAATTTTTTTTTATCAATTTTTGTACAATTTTTTTTAATATTAAAATTAACTACCTTTAATTATATTGTAACTCAACTTTATTATATTTTAGTTCATAAAAACGTGTTTTTTAATTTTTTTTATTAATTACTAATAATATATATTTTTAAATACTAATGATGACGTCACTAGGTCAAGAATGGTTTGAACACTAGTTGAACCAGTGATCCATCTACCCGGTATATTTTCTGGTTCAATAACCAGTCCAGGTCTAAAAACATTGTCACAGGTTTTGCTCTCACCACTAGTGAACCCTTCGCAATCTCTGACCATTTCCCTGCCATCTCGAATCATTCCCCACCATCCTCCCCAACATCACCAATCCCACCCCTCCATGTGTCCCCTTCCCCTCCCCTCTTCTTTCCTCTCTCCAACACAACAATTATTCTCTGTTGCTCACCACTATAATCCCCATCACACCAAAACCCTCATTAAACTCCCTCACATTTTATCAGAATTGAGTTTTTCTTCATCTCCCAAAAATTAACAAAACCCAAATCACTACACATACAACAGAGTAAAATTGAACAACTCATTAAACTCCCTTACATCTTATTAGAATTAAGCATCACCTCCCAAAAATAACCCAACAAATCATTTCAATATCCAGGAAAAATCAAAACCAAAAGTAAAACAGATTATAAAATGGCGGAAAGAGAATCTAAATCTTGAGTCGAAACCCGATTGAATTTTGAATCCTTTGTTCACAATTAGGCAAAGGCGATGTCATTCCAGCTATCGGAGGTTGTCGATCCGTCGAGTAAATCATATAAATTCGATAATGATTCTTGATCATTGGTGAGCTGGAACAATAATAAGAACGCCAGGAGATATGAAAATGAGATCTCCGATATGAAGATTGTTGTTGTTGTTATTTGAATCGTAGCTTCTCAAAGTCATAATCGAAAATTAGTTGGAAAACATGACACGAGTAATCATTGTCCTTAAGTTCTTTATTGCCCCCACCATGAATAGTTTGCTATGAGTTACAGGCGATATACATCCATGCATGATATATGCCAAGTTTTGGAGTTGAACAATTTTGTGATAGAAATTCACAAAATGTTGCAATCAAATATTTCTTTGTGTGAGTTATACGTTTATAGAAAAAACTAAGTGAAAGAAGAGAAAATTTCATGTGGAAGTTTTCTTCTTCAAATGTAAGTATACATTTCTCATATATGTATATATCTTTATATATTTACGCACACACAGACAGACAGACACACACACACACACACATATATATATATATATATATATATATATATATATATATATATATATATAATAACAACTATTATTAATTCTATTTTAATTAGACATTATTATTAATATAATGTTGTAAGTTACACATTAGTCATAATGATGTAAGTTACAAATTATTAATAATAATATAATTTAAATAGAAAAATGGAGTCACATTAAAAGATTTAAATTAACTAGTTGTCAAATCCAAAATATATTGGACTTCTTTCCTTTTGTTCCATATAATTAAATAAGATTACACAACTTATGCTTATAAAACAACTAGTAATCTTTTATTAATCATTATGGAACCAAATACAAACTAGTTCTTACAAACAACTTGCACCTTATCAAATGCTTTATTTAAGTCATTGATAAACACAAGTCATATGATTCCAACTTAAATCAAAGGAATTACTCTTATTGTTCACATAGGACATTAAGTTACACATTATATACTTACTTAAATTATGCCTTCAAATGAGTTTTTATCAAACTCAAATATGACAAATAATAATCACAAAAGTATAAAATAAGGTGTAATATATAACAATCTCCCACTTGTTTGGAAAACTAATTTTCTTCCAAAAAAATTTCTATCAAACAACTTCGAGGCTTGTGTACATAAAAGAAGGTGTGACGAACATAAAACTTTCTCATTGTGTAAATAACTCAAAGTCATGTCAAAGTTGATGGTGTTTATAGATTGAACCTCTACTGCTAAATGACATGACCGGAATTGTCACACACACAAAAATTCCTCCTTCCATGGTGAATATTCTCAAAGCATTGCGCTATTATAGCCATGCGTAATATCCTGTTTCATGAACATCTGAGAAAGTAAACCACAACCCTCTATAAGAAGCGGCTCCACTTCTAGTACATATAGGCAAATGTTTCACACATGTTTTGTTGCTAGGAACATAATTTTTGAAGAGTATAACTTAACCTCGGTCGTGCAATAGACATTACTATCTTAGACTACATATGGAACCACATCGATAGTAACATAGTCAGCAATTGTAACTTGTTTTTTCCATTGAACATATAAACTAGGGGTAACTTAGGAATAACTTGGGTTCCCATCACCCCTAACTCAAAGTGGTTTAAGTTTCATATCACAAGTAGTTAAACTTACTAAGCTCTCGTTAAAGTCTTAAAAATAAGATAAGGTAAGCCAAGTCGTCACTTGAATTTCTCGTAGACAAATATTGTGATACTTTCTTGTATCAATTGTCTCACAAAAATTATGTCTATGACCTACGTGTCAAGACTTATCATTAAAGAAAATCTCATATGATCTATACAAAAACAATTTCATTATCACAATATAATGAAATAAGCAATATTGGAAGTGGCCACAATTTGATGTTTTAACAACAAATTTCGATTCCATTTGCTTTCTACATCATATAAAGCAATAGGATTACTTGCCACTCCAAGTAAAGTATACCCCTCACTAAGGGTAGTAACATATTCACTTACTTCTAGAAATATAAGAATTTATTAACCTACTTGTAAATATTTTCATATATTTTCAAGAACACAAACAACAATGAATCCAAGATTAACAATTTGTACTTAATACAAATTTTCATTAAAACAATATAGTGAAATAGGAGGCTTTAGACTATGTCAGAATCAATGTTTTAACCAACACCCTAATCCATTAAACTTCCCGCCTAATATAATAACATTAGATTCATATAGTGAATTGGGAAATACTCATTTGTTTCTTACTCATCTAAGAAAAAATACACAAGATTGGGTGAAAATTTACCTACTTGTGAATTTATAATTTTTCTCACTAAAATAAGTGACATTTATTTGATCTATTAAAACATTGAGAAATATAATAAAAATAAATTTTAAACCACTTGTATACTAAGTTTAAAATAATAGGTAATATCTGATCTCGTGCATTGCATATTAAACATAAGACTCCCACAAGCACATGTGTACTTCAGATTTGCAATAGTTATATCAGAATTAACTTCAAGTGTACCACCACTATTAAAGAATTATTAAATTCTTCAATCTCAAAGTTATCGAACTTAGTTCAGTACAACCCCTCAATACAATTAAATTGGTTTAGTTAAAACCCTCACTGTGTTTTTATATGATAATAAGATAACATCTATTTTACAACTCTTTTACATAAAGACGAAAAATAGATGTCTTAAACTCGTTTATGTTAACAATACTATGTAAAATGATCAACATATCATTAACCTATCAATCGAAAAGAACAAAGCATCTTGTTCATTCACAATATACTTCCTCAATCAAATTTATTAAAAACTTGAATTGACGTAATATCATAATCGCTGCTAAAATGTTAAAATAGTTTATAATTTCTTGTCCAAAACTTTGAAAATTATTTTTACTTTCAAAGTAAAATAGGAATCAGTATTGAATCACTTATTCCTATACAAAGAATTTAGAATTTCAAGGTAAATACATACCTATATATTATCACCTAATATGTATCCACTTTAATATTTGTAGCTTATTTGCAATCTCACTATTGAACTCAATCACTATAAATATTTTGTATCATATTTAGGTTAATAAAATATTTTTATTTTTCAAACTATTATATGGATTTCATTCACCAAATCAATATTGTTCCTTCTAGGTTCATCTTATAACATTGTAGTACCTTAGAGAATTAATTAAGTGAAATAAGTTCAAATTTCAATATTATTCAACAGTTTGTGTTTCAAAGACTTTCATTTCATAAGACAACATAATGAAATTGAATTTCGCAATAAGAAATCCAAAAGCCTTACTATTTCTTACATAAATAGAATTATGCTTCAAATAGTTCAGAGGCCAAATTTAGTCCAAAAAATGTTAAAGAATCACCTCCACACTTTTACATAATTGAAATATCATTGACTATTTTCACTTCACAATATTATGCTCACTACTTAAAATAAATTTTAGATTAATTAAAATTTTATGTGACAATGTTCCTAGAAATATTACTTCTACATAAGAATATCAAGGAACACTTTTTAGAACAAAAAATAAGTTCTTGTATATTTTATGTATTAGTTATTCATATAAAGATTGTTTCAACATAAAAATCTCTTAGAACACCCCACATAAGAAACAAGCTCTTATTTTCTAAAATTACATATAATCATAATTCAAAATATTATTTAACATAAGCACTTAAAAGTATACATGTACATTTTTCAAATATACCAACACGTAACACTTAACTATATGAAAAATCATTATATACAAATTATAGCGCAACTCATCATATTGCACAAATTTATTTGCACATAAATCATAAAATATAAAAAAAATATTTACTTTCTAAAAAATTAATTTATAAAAAACAAAATTAATTTATGTAGAAAGAAAATAAAATTCACACACATGAATTAGTATATCTTCAAGTGTTTTCTTGTCCCAACTTAGATATGAAATATCATAAACAATATATCTTTTGAAATTTAGAAATATAGAATTCAAGACAATTCTCATAATATTATGAAATACTTGAACTTCACTATATTTATAAAAAAATCCAAAAATAAAATATTTATCTTTTAACAACCGAGAAAATTGAATTATTATGTGAATTAATTTGTATTTGATTATATTGAATAAATGAGATTATATGTTTATTAAACTGAGTAAGCTAATTAAAGGTCGTTCTATGACCTAGGATGAACGTATAATCGTTTGATCGTAGGATTTTGGCTATATTCTAGAAATAAATGATTTGAATTCCTCAGACGAAAATAAAAGTTTTCCAAGAAATTTTTGAAAAATCACTATTTATGTGAAACTCCTCGGGAATTATTTTTGAATTTCCAAGAAACACGTAATGATTGAATTCTGAAAAGAGATGGAATATTCAAAAATATTTTAGTTTTGACAATTGAAGTTTTAGCCTGCGTACTTAAGAATTCAATCGTTAGGGAAAGTAAATCTTAAGAATAAGAATTGACTAAGTATAATAAGAAAGGTTATTATACGAGAAGAATACGAGTATAATACTTGGTATTGTACAAGTATAATACGAAGATTAATACGACATATAATACGAATATCATATGAAGAGAATACAAGAATTATACCGTAAGAATACAAATAAGTCTTAATGGACTATAGTTATTGGACTTAAGACTTTGTCAAGCCTTAGTTAACTAATTGGCAAGCCCAATTGAACAATGAATGAGGCCCAATGATGAATTATATCAAGGCCTAAGTAATATTTAAATTAAGCCCAAATTTAGGCCTAATATTGAATAAAACTTAAGACTGAACAAAGAACCGAATCCGTGGGTCGAACCGATGGATCACCAGGTGAGTAAAGGGGTTGGGACAACCCATGAGGGCCCCACAACCCCACATGGCCGGCCACTTGGTGGCCAAGTTAAGTGAATAGCTTCCTTTGGAAGCTTTGCAAAGAAGGTGCAATATTAAGGAGGTTTGGCCTCTTTACCAATTACCCTCACTCTTGTTTTCCTATAAAACAAAGGCTTAAGTCTTCATTAGTTAGTTTACCAAATTCAAACGCCACATATTGAGAGAGAAGTGAGAGCTTTAACAAGTAATTAAAGAAAGGAGAAGCTAACTAGTTCATCAAACTATCAAGAACGCGAAGAACACTAAGGTAAAAATACGTAAACCCTAGCCTTCGATTCTTTTCTATTTACTTTTTAATGTTATTTACTCAATGTGTACAACACTCTAAAGGTGGTCCACCAAGAGATTATTGATTGAAGAAGTAAATTTAAGTTTCTCCAAACCTTGGGTGGCTAACCTTAATTCTCTCTCTCTCCTATAACCTTAATTCTCTCTCTCTCTCCTAACTCCTTAGGTTTTTAGAAAATACTTGCAAGAGTTGCATTATAATTAGTCCCCAATCTACATAAGGCCTCTCCTAATATATGTTTTTCATCCTTCTAAACTCTTTAGAATTTAGAATTTTAATTTAATTAGCAAACTATTAGGAACTAAATTTTTAAAATAATAATAATAATAATAATAAGACTAATCTTATTAATTTATAATTAATATATCTCTAAATAATTAATTTTAAATATTAAGTTATTTAATTTATTCTACCAATAAGTTAAATCTACTTAATTTATTATTATTATTATGCCAATTACTTATAAAATAATGTATCTCTTTAAGGTGTGACCATTTACGTTCAATATTATACCGGTAGTATAATAAATAAATTAAAATCATTCTACTTTTATTTATAATGAATTAAAATCATTTAATTCAAAAATAAATAAATAATATTTATTATACATCATTGTTCTGATCGAAGAAAGCAACATGCTTTTGAAGGATGTTTTGATCAATATTATTACCGCCCATTCTGGCATATATATATATATATATATATATATATATATATATATGCAAATTATATATATATATTAATTATTAATATATATAAAAAATTATATATATAATTGTTAATATATATAATAAATTTATTTAATTATTATTAATAATTATATATATTACCATGCGATATAACCGAAAATCGAACAGATAAAACCGATACTGATTTAGTACCGAACTGGTACCAAAATCGATAATTCGGTACCAGTACCGGGTCTTACTTTTTTGGTACTTTTAGATCGGTACCAGTTCGGTATTTTCGGTATCGATTTTGTTTTTACCGATGAGCACCCCTAATCATGAGTGACACCTCTAAGCATATCATGACTATCCGGATAATATGAAATCAACGTTTAATCACAAAGTACTTATTCAGTAAATAGTTACTGTACAATTCAATCTTTCTACCATAATATTTGCTGATTAAAAATAAAATATAGAATTACAACCAAGTTTTATTCATTCGATCATATATATGTATGTCGATTCTAAAATTCACAATTCTAGTTTATGCAAATTAGAAACTCCTTTCTAACTTCCATTCACCCTGACAAGAGATTTATGAATTATCACGTATCGAATCGCATATGACATTGTCTCCCTTTACTGGATGTGGTAGATTTTTTGTTGATCATTCATCTACCTTTATGTACATTTTGTTATACCCGAATGTTGAGAAACGGATGGAATATGAATGAGAGATTGATGGCTGGCTTTATGAATGCTTAATGGACATCAATGATGGAATTAATTCCATTTATTGATGATTAATTCCATGCTGGATAGATGGTCATTTCGAACTCAACTCTTGATATATTATTATCCTTTTCCTCGAAAGAAAAGGAAATAGTGGGGAAAAATAGTTTAGGCCTTCTTCTTTGTTCTTCCTTCCTGCTTGGTGATAATATTCCTACACACGGTCAAGTTTTCTTCAGAGCATTGTTGTATCATGGGAGACTATTTGTCCTGCCACGGCCAAATATTGTCTTAAGGAAACTGTTCTTACAGTCCTTAAAGCTGTAATCTTCTAGTTTGTTCAACGTCCATTGTATTAAGGTTAAAATTATTTTTATGGGTTTTACTTTAATATCAATATAGAATTCTTTTCCGAATTTTATTGTATTTCTGCTTCTGCAAAAGGATTATTACTAACGTGGCTAAAAATCTTAAGACAATATTTTTTTTTGGTTTTGGTTAATCTTTTATTAAGTTGCAGATTATACATTTGCTTTGGAATACATTGACTTGGTTTTCTTATTTGGACTAATCTTGGTCAATACTTACTTGGATTGTTCTGGAATAATTAAATAATAATATGTTTCCTATTTAAAATAATTTGTTATTTATTATTTTTTAGACTAACTTAGTCTGTTTGTATTTTTAGAATGAATAGTTTTGAGAATGAAATTGTTCCAACTGGTCTATAAAACAATCTAGGTTCTGGTTCACAGAATGGCACCGATGGCCAGAATGTATCTGGTTCACATAACATTGGTTTTGGTCCTATATACAGGTCTGGTTTCCCGATTGCGGCTCCTCGCCAAACCATACCTGTCAGTCAAAACGAAAAGCCAAAAAAATTCACTAGTGTGAATTTTAAGACTTGGAAACAGAAGATGTAGTTTTACCTTACTATGCTGAATTTGGTTAATTGCTTGAAGGATGATACTCCTGTTATAGAGATGATGAGGTGGATAATGTCACCGCCTACAATGCAATTGAGGCATGGAAACAATCTGATTTCCTTTGCCGTAATTACATTTTGAATGGTCTAACTGATGTACTTTATAGTGTATGCAATATTAAGACAACGACAAAGGAACTTTGGAAATCCTTGGACCAAAAATATAGATCAGAGGATGCTGGGGCTAAGAAATTTTTAGTGAGCCAATTTCTGAATTTATAAATGGTGGATTCTAAAACTGTTATGAATCAAGTTCAAGAACTCCAACTGATTATCCATGGGATTCATGCTGAACGTAAGGTAATTAGTGAATCTTTCCAAGTGGCTTGTATTATTGAAAAGTTAACACATGGTTGGAAAGACTTCAAAAATTACCTTAAGCATAAGCGAAAGGAGATGACAGTTGAAGAGCTAATTGTTAGGCTTTGTATTGAGGAAGAAAACAAAGGCTCGGAGAAGAAATTCTCCAACATTTCTCGCCAGTCTGAGGCTAGGGTGAATGTGGTGGAGGTCAATAAAGACTCCAAGAAAGGCAAATGGCCTCAATCTGGGTCCAAACTGGGTCCTAAGGGTGGCATTTCCAAGAAACCAAAATTCAATAGAAAATGCTACAATTACAAAAAGGCGGGGCACAAGTACTTTGAATGTAGGCTTCCTAGAAAGTTGAAGCCTAATGAAGCACATGTTGTAAGACCCCAAATTATTAATAAATGAAATTTAATTTCCTCTATTTATCATTTTGAAATAGTAAGGGTTGATTTGATTAATGTGGTTAGTTATGTGTAAAATGCGCAAATATTTTAAATAAGCAGGTGGTTATAAAATACTCATTGTTGTCGAAGAATATTCGTTTGGTCGTGGAATATTCTTGCTGTCGGGGAATAATCGTACGACGGCGCAGCCTTGTGTGGGCCCCATAACGGAAAGCAATTGGATGAAGAAAATGACAAGTATAAGTTGTTTATAAATAACGGCGCAGTTGTTACCGTTAATACTTTGGAATACCCGGTGGTTAAAACACAGTAATACACGTTGTTGCACAGTAGCACACGGTATTGCACCAATTATTGATTCTTACGTAAGAAGGCATTACTCAATAATTGTTACAGTAATTACTGTTCAGTATTTTATTTTATTGATTCAATAATTGCTGCGTTGATTTTTTTATATTACTGTTATTTCAATAATTGTCACTACACAGTATTTTTCATTATCGGAGCAATAATTCATATTATCTGAATAATATTATTAGATAACATTATTGACAATGTCTAGAAAGTTCTGTCTAAGGAGAGGTTTGGTCACCTAATTGCGCGCCAATAAGGAGAAATTCTTATTGGAAAGCCCCCTCCTTCCTAGGAACGGCCTGGTTGTCAGTACTGTGATTCTGTAATATTATTTGGGAATAATTAATTATTGATTTATATGATAAGGAAAATATTCATTTTATATGGATATAGATGGAGAAAATTTTTAAAGTGACAATTGTTAAAAATTGATATTTTATCTTTTTTGATAAAATAATATATTATTATATTTTAATAATATAATAATGGTGATATTTTTACAATGAATGTGGGATATATGATTATACAAGGAGAAAGAGTATTTTTGTTGTAAAAAATATTTAAAACATGTTAAACATGTCGGTGGACCCCATTTCTTGACTGAAATTTGATTGTAGCTTGTAAAATCGCCCGTTTGTGGATTTCGGTCAATTTCTGTTTGGAATTTGGAAAAACTTTCTTTTGCAAAGTTGTAGAGAATTAAATTTCCTATAAAACTCGCGAGATTCAAATTTTCTGACAAAAGGATTATTTATTATGAATTATTGAACTTCCGAAGCTCCGAAATAATTGATTTTTGGAAGTTTAAAATTTTTTTATTTTCTAAAACGTGTTTTTCATTTTGTGGCTCTCATTTAACATGTGATAGGGGCTGAATTCAGTTGGCAAAAGTGTGCATATGAGATTTTAGAAAAAATATAATAATATTTAATAAATTTTCTACTTTGGTGTTCTAAGCATTTTTCTATAAATAGGGTGCTTAGGTTAGAATTGAAAATCACACCAGAAACTAAAGATTTCTCTCTCTTTCTCTCTCTATAATATCGAGCGTATTTGTGAGTATTTTAGTACTTTGAGTATTGCTATACGGTACAAGTTCTTTTAGCACTATATCCAGTATTTCAGTCAGAAGTACTATTCTTTCTGAGGTAAGGGATGTTATTTTCTTCTCAAATGATATTACTTCTTCAAATCATTATGCTGAAATATTGGTTGGAACTTTTTATCAAATTTGAAACTTTTTCATACCGGGGTTACTATTCACGAGTTACTATTCACGAGTACTATTCACGAAGTATGATGATATTTTTGTGAAATTTCTATCTTTTGGTGTCGGAGTTACTATTCACATATACGGAACTATTCACGTATACGGCACTATTCACAAATACGACATTATTCACAGAAAAATTAAATTTTTCGTTTTTCGTCCAAAATATCTATTATGGATACTAGCTTTGATTGTATTCATGTTTTGATCATTCTTGAATTTATTCCACTCTGGTTATTTATGAAGTATTTTTGAACTTGGATTGTTTAAAGTATGAATCCTTAATACTTGTTCTTTTGTTTCACTGGATTCGTTTTCTTTAAAATATTTTTCATCATCCTCAGTCCTAAATGATGATATAATTGAATATCTTTGGCCTGTAGTGCAAAGATGAATGATTTCTTGATGAATATATTTGGCCCGTAGTGCAAAGATGAACATGTGTTGAGATGAACATGACCGACTGATTAATATCTTTGGCCCGTAGTGCAAAGATGAACAGGTGTTTAGATGAACATGACCAACTGATGAATATCTTTGACCTGTAGTGCAAAGATAAATATTTGATTCTAGATATATATCACTTTTAAATTCATATATAGAAGATAGTAGTTTGCATTCTCTACTTAACTCTTCTAATGAATTGTTGTTTCCGCTGCAGTTGTTGATTTAAAACTGGTTGTCTATTGTATTCTATTAGATTTTTCCCTGTTGAAGACTAACGATAATTTGTTCTATGTTATCTTAGTCATAATATTTTTTACTGGGCTAGTTGAGCTCACCCTTTTCCTTGTTGTTCCATTTTTCTTCTCAGGAGGCGAGAATGTAGCAAGTACTAGTCGGGGTGTGGAATGATGGTTCTAGAAGTGGTTCTAGTAGTCCTCACTATTCTGTAGATTAGTGTATTAATAATTGTAATAAGGACCTATTTGAGTGTGGATATTGTCTATATGACAATATTTGTATTTAAACTCATAGTTTTTATGTTGTATTAATAAAGTTGTAGTTATTTCTGTACCATGTATTTTGACGACTCAGAATTGGTATTGTATACCTATTTTGGGGGCGTCACAGTTGGTATCAGAGCTTAGGGATATGGTCTCTGGCGGAGATCGGGGAATAGAACTAGGAGGGGAGAGACGAGTAAATCATTCGCTAGTGTGTCCTACCTAAGCTTATTTGTTGGTTGGTAATAATATAGGGGTATTATGTGATTTGTTAAATTATTTAATTAACCCTTGTTTTATGGCAGTATTTAAGAATATTGACTGAGAATGTTAACTGTGGAATTAATGAGACAGTGGAAACACCTTTAATCACCACCCAGGGGAACGTGCAACAGGAAGGCAATATTCCTCCTGTAAACAACACCACTGAGAAGACGATAAATGACAGGATGTTTAGGAGCTTTTTGCAGTTCATGCAAAACCAGACGAGGGAGACTCGTGTACAGAATACGGGTGGAAATGATAGCAACTCGCGGCTTGTCACGGCCAAGCAGTTCAAAGAGTTGGGACCACCATAATTTAAGGGAAAGCCGAATCCGATCATGGAGGAAACATGGGTAGAGTAAATTACCAAGATATTCGATGTCTTGGGATGCACGGAGGAACATAAGGTTCCATTCGCCACCTTTATGTTCCGTGGCCAGACAGATTACTGGTGAGAGTCTGTGAAACGTACCCAGCCGGCCGCACTCCGCATGTCTTGGGAAACGTTTCAAAAACTTTTCAACGAAAAATAATTTCCTGAAAGTATTCGCCATATGAAAGAGGTAGAGTTTATTAGACTAGAACAAAACAACATGACGGTGTCCCAATACGAGGCGAAGTTCGCAAAGTTATCCAGGTTTATACCTGTAGGACCCCGAAAATTTATAAATAAAAAGGAATTTCCTTTATTTATTTTTTTAAAATAGTAAGGGTGAATTTGATTAATGTGGTTAGTTATGGGTTGTATGCGCAAATATTTTAAATAAGCAGGTGGTTATAAATTATTCATTGTTGTCGGGGAATATTCGTTTGGTCGTGGAATATTCTTGCTGTCGGGGAATATTCGTACGACGACGCAGTCTTTTGTGGGCCCCATAACGGAAAGCGATTGGATGAAAAAAACGACAAGTATAGTTGTTTATAAAAAACGGCGTAGTTGATACTGTTGAAATACCCGGTGGTTAAGACACAGTAATACGCGTTGTTGCACAGTAGCACACGGTATTGCACCAATTATTGATTCTTACGTAAGAAGGCACTACTCAATAATTGTTACAGTAATTACTGTTCAGTATTTTATGTTATTGATTCAATAATTGCTGCATTGATATTTTATATTACTGTTGTTTCAATAATTGTCACTACACAGTATTTTTCATTATCGAAACAATAATTCATATTATCTGAATAATATTATTTGATAACATTATTGGCAATGTCTAGAAAGTTCTGTCTAAGGAGAGGTTTGGTCACCTAATTGCGCGCCAGTAAGGAGAAATTCTTATTGGAAAGCCCCCTCTTTCATGGGAACGGCCTGGTTGCCAGTATAGTGATTCTGTAATATTATTTGTGAATAATTAATTATTGATTCATATGATGAGGAAAATACTGATTTTATGTGGATATAGATGGAGAAAATTTTTAATGTGACAATTGTTGAAAATAATATTTTATCTTTTTCTGATAAAATAATTCATTTAAATATATTTTTATATTTTTAATATAATAATGGTGATATTTTTACAATGAATGTGGGATATATGAGTTTATGAGGAGAAAGAGTATTTTTGTTGCAATAAATATTAAAAACAGATTTTGTGTGTCGGTAGACCTATTTCTTGACTGAAAATTTGATTATAGCCTGTAAAATCGCTCGTTTGTGGATTTCGGTCAATTTTTGTTTGGAATTTGGAAAAACTTTCTTCTGCAAAGTTGTAGGGAATTGAATTTCCTATAAAAACTCGCAAGATTTGAATTTTCTGGCAAAAGGGAATTTATTATGAATTATTGAAGTTCCGAAGCTCCGAAATAATTGATTTTTGGAAGTTTAAATTATTTTATAAAATAAAAACGTTTTATTTTATTTTTTCTAGAAGGGAGCATGTGTTCAATGCCTGAAAATTAGATTTGAAGAGTGGGCGTAGAATTTTTAAAAAATATATAATATTTTATTAAATTTTCTGCTTTGGTGTTCTAAGCAATTTTCTATAAATAGGTGCTTAGGTTGGAATTGAAAATCACACCAGAAATTGAAGTTTTCTCTCTCTATATTATCGAGCGTATTCTTGTGAGTATTTTGAGTATACTTTGAGTATTGCTATACAGTGAAAGTTCAAGTCATAGCCTATATCCGGTGTTTCAACTAGAAGTACTGTCTTTCGAGGTAAGGGATGTTATTTTCTTCTCAAATGATATTATTTCTTCAATATCATTATGCTGAAATGTTGGTTGAAACTTTTTATCAAATTTGAAACTTTTTCATGTCGGGGTTACTATTCATGAGTTACTATTCATGAGTTACTATTCACGAGTTACTATTCACGAGTACTATTCACGAAACGTGATGATGTTTTTTATGAAATTTCTATCTTTTGGTGTCGGAGTTACTATTCACGAATACGGCATTATTCACCGAAAAATAAAATTTCTTCTTTTTGTCCAAAATATCTATTCTGGATACTAGCTTTGATTGTATCCATGTTTTGATCATTCTTGAATTTTACTTCAGTATGATTATTTATGAAGTATTTTTGAACTCAGATTGTTTAGAGTACGAATCCTTAATACTTGTTATTTTGTTTCACTGGATTCGTTTCCTTTAAAATATTTTTCATCATCCTCAGTCCTAAATGATGGTGTTACTGAATATCTTTGGCCTGTAGTACAAAGATGGTTGATTTTATTATGAATATCTTTGGCTCGTAGTGCAAAGATGTACAGGTGTTGATATGAACATGAACAATTGATGAATATCTTTGGCCCGTAGTGCAAAGATGAACAGGTGTTTAGATGAACATGACCAACTGATGAATATCTTTGGCCTGTAGCGCAAAGATGAATATTTGATTTGATTTGAGATATATATTGATTGATGTTACAGGGATAAAATATTGATGATGGACTTTTAAATTCATAGATGTTAGTAGATTTCATTCTCTACTTAACTCCTCTAATGAATTATTGTTTCCGCTGCAGTTGTTGATCTAAAACTTGTTGTCTATTGTATTCTATCAGATTTTTCCCTGTTGAAGACTAACGATAATTTGTTGTATATTATCTTAGTCATAATATTCTTTACTGGGCTAGTTGAGCTCACCCTTTTTCTTGTTGTTCTATTTTTTCTTCTCAGGAGACGAGAATGTAGCGAGTACGAGTCGGGGGATGTAATGATGGTTCTAGAGAGAGTTGTTTAGTAGTCCTCACCATTTTTGTAAAATAATGTATCAATAATTATGATGGGGATTTATTTGTATGTGGATATTGTCTAGACGGCAATAGTTTATATGTTGTAATAATAAAGTTGTAGTTATTTCTGTACCATGTATTTGGCGACTCAGAATGGGTTGGATGGAATGGACCTATTTTGTGGGGTCACAGTTGGTATCAGAGCTTAGGGATATGATCTCTGGTGGAGATCGGGGAATAGAACTAGGAGGGGAGAGACGAGTAAATCCTTCGCTAGTGTGTCCTACCTAAGCTTATTTGTTAGTTGGTCACTATATAGGGATATTATGTGATATATTGATTTCCTTAATTAACCTTTGTTTTATGACAGTATTTGAGAATGTCGACTGAGAATATCAACAGTGGAGTAAATGAGACCGTGGAGATGCCTGTACTTACCAACGAGGAGAACGTGCAGCAGACTGGCAATGTTCCTTCTGTGAACAACGCCACTGAGCAGATGATGAACGACGGGATGTTTAGGAGCTTTTTGCAGTTCGTGCAAAACCAGACGAGGGAGACTCGTGTACAGAATACAGGAGGAAATGATAGCAATTCACGGGTGGTCACAGCCAAGCAGTTCAAAGAGTTGGGACCACCAAAATTTAAGGGAAAGCCCGATCCGATCATGGCGGAAACATTTGTCAAGCAAATTACCAAGATATTCGATGTCTTGGGATGCACGGAGGAACAGAAGGTTCCATTCGCCACCTTTATGTTCCGTGGCGAGGCAGACTACTGGTGGGAGTCTGTGAAGCGTACACATCCAGCCGCACTCAGCATGTCATGGGAGACGTTTCAGAAACTTTCAACGAAAAATACTTTCCTGAAAGTATTCGCCATATGAAGGAAGTGGAGTTTATTAGACTAGAGCAGAATAACATGACGGTGTCCCAGTACGAGGCGAAATTCGCGGAGTTATCCAGGTTTGCACCTCATTTGGTGGAGAATGAGGAACGTATGACGCGGATGTTTCTGAGAGGTTTGAAACCCGGCATACGTCAGTATCTCATTTCTCATAAATTTTCTATCTATTCAGATGTTGTCAACAGGGCTCAGTTGTTAGAGCGAGAAAACGAGTACGTTCAACCGAGGGACCATAACCAGGATCATACCGAAGATAGCAGTCATCAGAATAATGATAACCAGCGGAAAAAGAAGAATATGGACAAAGGCGGTAACCACTCTGGTGGTAATCGTGGCCATGAAAATAGAAGAAGCGAGTCGGGAGGAGATTTTAAAAAGAGGAGATTTAACAATGACCATGTGAAGACGACAGTGCCAGCAGCAACTGGTTCCAAGGGAGGAGAAAGACCACCGGTCGTATGTTACAAATGTGGGAAAGAGGGACATATCAACCCAAACTGTCCACAACAGTTCAAGGTATGCTATAATTGTGGAAAGGAAGGACATATCGCTCGAGAGTGTACGGTAGCGAAACCAATTCCAGCGAGGACGGTGATTCAAAAGGTTGTCCCAGAAAAATCAAAGTCAACGGTTCCTGGAAGAGCGTTTGTCGTGACCGGTCAAAATGTGAGGAACCCGAATGAAGTTAGCACGGGTTAGTTAATTATAATTCTTGCGAAGTTTATACCTTACTAGATACCGGTTCTACCCATTCTTTATCTCTCTTGCTTGCGCTCAACGTTTGAACTTGATTACGGAGAAATTAGACTTTGACCTGTTTATGGAGACTCCGTTAGGAGAAACTTTCATTACATCCGTTGTTTAGAAATCTTGCTTGATTCAAGTTGGCACTATCACATTACCTGTTAACCTTATTTCTATAGATATATTTGCTTTTGATGTGATTTTAAGGCTAACTACTCATCATGCCAAAATTAATTGCTTTTGTAAGGTTGTTAGTTTTCATATTCCTAAGCAACCTGATATTCGAACTCAAGCAATCAAACCATTGAAGTCAAACATTTTTATATCAAGCCATGAAAGTCATTCGTTTATTGAAAAATGGATGTCAAGTTTTCTTAGTCATGTTATGGACTTGAACAAAAATACGTCAGATTTGAATGATATTTCTGTTGTTAGTAAATTTCCTGATGTATTTCCTGAAGAATTTCTTGGCTTACTCCCAGAGCGTGATATTGAATTTGTATCGAATTTGAACCCGGTACAAAACTCATTTCTAAAAACTCATATCGAATGGCTCCTATTGAACTTCAGGAGTTAAAAACCCAACTGTAGGAGTTGATACCCGAGCCTTTATCTGGTGACTTCCTTTGTGGAATACACTGAAGCCAGACTCTTTGTAGGGGACACAATATTCGTGCGATAGTAAACTGATAGGTATCATTGTAACGTGCTATCCAAGGTTGGGATATGAGTCACAGTTGAGAACAACCTAAGTCGGTAATCGAAATACGTAGCTTTCTAGGCTTAGTTGATTATTATCGGAGATTCGTTGAAAGATATTCTCGAATCGCTATTCCATTAACGCAACTGACTCGTAGAGATACAAAATTCGAATGGAGCAAGGAATGTGGATAGAGCTTCGAAGAACTCAAGAGGAGACTCATTTCAGCACATGTTCTAACCATGCCATCTTGGAAAAGCGAACGTGGTAGCTGACGTGTTGAGTAGAAGATCGTATACAAGTACGAGTACGATATTGTCAAAGACTAATTTTGTATAATTTACAAATAATAGAGATGGAGATGAAAACTCTAGGTATCCACGTGATGATATACGAGTATAATCAACTTTAATCGATAAAGTTAAAGTTGTTCAAGCTACACACTGGAGCTGATGAATTTGAAGAAAGAGATGCAAGAAGTTGTTATTTCAAAAGCGAGAATTGGCGATGTGAGCAAAGCTCAAACCTTCGATTTATTAATCCATTTGAAATTCTCGATCGAATAGGAACTGTGGCCTATAGACTCGTTTTACCGCCAAGTATGTCGCGTGTTTATAACATTTTTTTTTGTACCGATATGGACGACTCGAACCATGTTATTGAGTTAGAACCGGACGAACTAGCCGAAGACTTAACGTACGAGGAGGTACCTGTCAAGATGTTGGATGGGAAGGAGCATGTCCTACGCACGAAGGTCATACCACAAGTTAAAGTTTTGTGGAGGAATAATGCTATAGAGGAAATGACCTTGGAGTTGGAAACGGAAATGAAAGCGAGGTATCTTTACCTTTTCGAAACACCAGTTACGTACGTCAATTTCGAGGACGAAATTTCATAAGGAGGGGAGGTTGTAAGACCCCGAAAATTTATAAATAAAAAGGAATTTCCTTTATTTATTTTTTTAAAATAGTAAGGGTGAATTTGATTAATGTGGTTAGTTATGGGTTGTATGCGCAAATATTTTAAATAAGCAGGTGGTTATAAAATATTCATTGTTGTTGGGGAATATTCGTTTGGTCGTGGAATATTCTTGCTGTCGGGGAATATTCGTACGACGGCGCAGTCTTTTGTGGGCCCCATAACGGAAAGCGATTGGATGAAGAAAACGACAAGTATAGTTGTTTATAAAAAATGGCGTAGTTGATACTGTTGGAATACCCGGTGGTTAAGACACAGTAATACGCGTTGTTGCACAGTAGCACACGGTATTGCACCAATTATTGATTCTTATGTAAGAAGGCACTACTCAATAATTGTTACAGTAATTACTGTTCAGTATTTTATGTTATTGATTCAATAATTGCTGCATTGATATTTTATATTACTGTTGTTTCAATAATTGCCACTACACAGTATTTTTTATTATCGAAGCAATAATTCATATTATCTGAATAATATTATTTGATAACATTATTGGCAATGTCTAGAAAGTTCTGTCTAAGGAGAGGTTTGGTCACCTAATTGCGCGCCAGTAAGGAGAAATTCTTATTGGAAAGCCCCCTCTTTCCTGGGAACGGCCTGGTTGCCAGTATTGTGATTCTGTAATATTATTTGTGAATAATTAATTATTGATTCATATGATGAGGAAAATACTGATTTTATGTGGATATAGATGGAGAAAATTTTTAATGTGACAATTGTTGAAAATAATATTTTATCTTTTTCTGATAAAATAATTCATTTAAATATATTTTTATATTTTTAATATAATAATGGTGATATTTTTACAATGAATGTGGGATATATGAGTTTATGAGGAGAAAGAGTATTTTTGTTGCAATAAATATTAAAAACAGATTTTGTGTGTCGGTAGACCTATTTCTTGACTGAAAATTTGATTATAGCCTGTAAAATCGCTCGTTTGTGGATTTCGGTCAATTTTTGTTTGGAATTTGGAAAAACTTTCTTCTGCAAAGTTGTAGGGAATTGAATTTCCTATAAAAACTCGCAAGATTTGAATTTTCTGGCAAAAGGGAAATTTATTATGAATTATTGAAGTTCCGAAGCTCCGAAATAATTGATTTTTGGAAGTTTAAATTATTTTATAAAATAAAAACGTTTTTATTTTATTTTTTCTAGAAGGGAGCATGTGTTCAATGCCTGAAAATCAGATTTGAAGAGTGGGCGTAGAATTTTTAAAAAATATATAATATTTTATTAAATTTTCTGCTTTGGTGTTCTAAGCAATTTTCTATAAATAGGTGCTTAGGTTAGAATTGAAAATCACACTAGAAATTGAAGTTTTCTCTCTCTATATTATCGAGCGTATTCTTGTGAGTATTTTGAGTATACTTTGAGTATTGCTATACGGTGAAAGTTCAAGTCATAGCCTATATCCGGTGTTTCAACTAGAAGTACTGTCTTTCGAGGTAAGGGATGTTATTTTCTTCTCAAATGATATTATTTCTTCAATATCATTATGCTGAAATGTTGGTTGAAACTTTTTATCAAATTTGGAACTTTTTCATGTCGGGGTTACTATTCACGAGTTACTATTCACGAGTACTATTCACGAAACGTGATGATGTTTTTTGTGAAATTTCTATCTTTTGGTGTCGGAGTTACTATTCACGAATACGGCATTATTCACCGAAAAATGAAATTTCTTCTTTTTGTCCAAAATATCTATTCTGGATACTAGCTTTGATTGTATCCATGTTTTGATCATTCTTGAATTTTACTTCAGTATGATTATTTATGAAGTATTTTTGAACTCAGATTGTTTAGAGTACGAATCCTTAATACTTGTTATTTTGTTTCACTGGATTCGTTTCCTTTAAAATATTTTTCATCATCCTCAGTCCTAAATGATGGTGTTACTGAATATCTTTGGCCTGTAGTACAAAGATGGTTGATTTTATTATGAATATCTTTGGCTCGTAGTGCAAAGATGTACATGTGTTGATATGAACATGAACAATTGATGAATATCTTTGGCCCGTAGTGCAAAGATGAACAGGTGTTTAGATGAACATGACCAACTGATGAATATCTTTGGCCTGTAGTGCAAAGATGAATATTTGATTTGATTTGAGATATATATTGATTGATGTTACAGGGATAAAATATTGATGATGGACTTTTAAATTCATAGATGTTAGTAGATTTCATTCTCTACTTAACTCCTCTAATGAATTATTATTTCCGCTGCAGTTGTTGATCTAAAACTTGTTGTCTATTGTATTCTATCAGATTTTTCCCTGTTGAAGACTAACGATAATTTTTTGTATATTATCTTAGTCATAATATTCTTTACTGGGCTAGTTGAGCTCACCCTTTTTCTTGTTGTTCTATTTTTTTTTCTCAGGAGACGAGAATGTAGCGAGTACGAGTCGGGGGATGTAATGATGGTTCTAGAGAGAGTTGTTTAGTAGTCCTCACCATTTTTGTAAAATAATGTATCAATAATTATGATGGGGATTTATTTGTATGTGGATATTGTCTAGACGACAATAGTTTATATGTTGTAATAATAAAGTTGTAGTTATTTCTGTACCATGTATTTGGCGACTCAGAATGGGTTGGATGGAATGGACCTATTTTGGGGGCGTCATAATACCTCATTTGGTAGAGAATGAGGAACAAATGACGAGGATGTTTCTGAGAGGTTTAAAACCCGAGATTCAACAATATCTTATCTCTCATAAATTTTCTTTATATTCAGATGTTGTCAACAGGGCTCAATTATTAGAGCGAGATAGCGAGTACGTTCAACCAAGAGACTGTAACCAGGATCATACCGGTGACAGCAGTCATCAGAACAACGATAACCAGCGGAGAAAGAAAAATACGGACAAGAGCGACAACCACTCTGGTGGTAATCGTGGCCATGAAAATAGAAGAAGTGAGTTGGGGGAGATTTTAAAAAGAGGAGATTCAACAATGACACTGCGAAGACGTCAGCGCCAGCAGCAACTGGTTTTAAAGGAGGAGAACGACCACCGGTCGTATGCTATAAATATGGAAAAGAGGGACACATCAGCCCAAACTGTTCATAACCTTCCAAGGTATGTTATAATTATGGAAAGAAGGTCATATCTCTCGAGATTGTACGGTAGCGAAACCCAGTCCAGCGGGGATGGTGACTCCAAAGGCTATCCCGGACAAGTCAAAGTCAATTGTTCCTGGAAGAGCGTTTTTCGTGACTGGTCAGAATGCGAGGAACCCGAACGAAGTTAGCACGGGTTAGTTAATTATAAATTCTTATGAAGTTTATACCTTATTAGATATTGGTTCTACCCATTTATTTATCTCTCCTGCTTGTACTGAACGTTTAAACTTGACTCCAGAGAAATTAGACTTTGACCTATCTGTTGAAACTCCGTTATGAGAAACTTTCATCACATCCACTGTTTATAAATCTTGCTTGATTCAAGTTGGCACCATCGCATTACCTGTTGACCTTATTTTTGGGATTGATTGATTAACATCATGCCAAAATTGATTACTTTCGTAAGGTTGTTAGTTTTCATATTCCTAAGCAACCTGTTATTTGAATTCAAGCAACCAAACCATTGAAGTCAAACACTTTCATATCAAGTCATAAAGTCATTCGTTTATTGAAAAAACGGATGTCAAGCTTTCTTAGCCCATGTCATGGACTTGAACAAAAATACGTCTGATTTGAATGATATTTCTGTTGTTGGTAAATTCCCTGACGTATTTCCTGAAGAATTTCTTGGCTTATTCCCAAAGTGTGATATTGAATTTTTTATCGACTTTGAATCCGGTACAAAACCCACTTCTAAAATCTCATATCGAATGGCTCCTATTGAACTTCAGGAGTTAAAAATCCAACTATAGAATTTGGTACCCGAGCCTTTATCTGGTGACTTTTTTTGTGGAATGCACCGAAGCCAGACTCTCCGTAGGGGACACCATATTCGTGCGGTAGTAAACTGATAGGTGTCATTGTGACGTGCTATCCAAGATTGGGATATGAGTCACAGTTGAGAGAAACCTAAGTCAGTAATCGAAATACGTAGCTTTCTATGCTTAGCTGGTTATTATCGAAGATTTTGTGGAAAGATTTTCTCGAATCGCTACTCCATTAACGCACTTGACTCGTAGAGATACAAAATTTGAATGGAGCAAGGAATGTGGGAAGAGCTTTGAAGAACTCAATAGGAGACTAATTTCGGCACATGTTCTGACCATACCATCCTGGAAAAGTGAACGTGGTAGCTTACGTGTTGAGTAAAAGATCGTATACGAGTACGAATGAGATATTGTCAAAGACCCATTTCATATAAATGATAGATATAGAGTTAAAGACTCTAGGGACTCACGTGATGATATACAAGTAGAACCGACTTTAATCGATAAAGTTAAAAATGTTCAAGCTACACACCGGAGCTGATGAATATGAAGAAGGAGGTACAAGAAGTTGTTATTCCAAAAGCGAGAATTGGCGAGGTGAGGAAAGCTCAAACCTTCGATTTATTAGTCCATTTGAAATCCTAGATCGAATAGGAACTGTGGCCTATAGACTCGTTTTACCGCCAAGTATGACGCGTGTTCATAACGTTTTTTACGTATCGATGTTATGTAAATATGTGGACGACCCGAACCATGTTATTGAGTTACAACCAAACGAGATAACCGAAGACTTAACGTATGAAGAGGTACCTGTCAAGATTTTGGATAGGAAGGAGCATGTCCTATGCACGAAGGTCATACTACAAGTTAAAGTTTTATGGAGAAACAATGCTATTGAGGAAATGACCTGGGAGTTGGAAACGGAAATGAAAGCGAGGTATCCTCATCTTTTCGAAACACCAGGTACGTACGTCAATTTCGAGGACGAAATTTCATAAGGAGGGGAGGTTGTAAGACCCCAAATTATTAATAAATGAAATTTAATTTCCTCTATTATCATTTTGAAATAGTAAGGGGTTGATTTGATTAATGTGGTTAGTTATGGATAAAATGCGCAAATATTTTAACTAAGCAGGTGGTTATAAAATACTCATTGTTATCGGAGAATATTCGTTTGGTCGTGGAATATTCTTGTTGTCGGGGAATAATCGTACGACGGCGCAGCCTTGTGTGGGCCATAACGAAAGCAATTGGATGAAGAAAACGACAAGTATAAGTTGTTTATAAATAACGACGCAGTTGTTACCGTTAATACTGTTGGAATACCCGGTGGTTAAAACACAGTAATACGCGTTGTTGCACAGTAGCACACGGTATTGCACCAATTATTGATTTTTACGTAAGAACATTACTCAATAATTTTTACAGTAATTACTGTTCAGTATTTTATTTTATTGATTCAATAATTGCTGCGTTGATTTTTTTATATTACTGTTATTTCAATAATTGTCACTACACAGTATTTTTCATTATCGGAGCAATAATTCATATATCTGAATAATATTATTAGATAACATTATTGGCAATGTCTAGAAAGTTCTGTCTAAGGAGAGGTTTGGTCACTTAATTGCGCGCCAGTAAGGAGAATTTCTTATTGGAAAGCCCCTCTTTCTTGGGAACGGCCTGGTTGCCAGTACTGTGATTCTGTAATATTATTTGTGAATAATTAATTATTGATTTATATGATAAGGAAAATATTCATTTTATATGGATATAGATGGAGAAAATTTTTAAAGTGACAATTGTTAAAAATTGATATTTTATCTTTTTTGATAAAATAATATATTATTATTTTAATAATATATAATGGTGATATTTTTACAATGAATGTGGGATATATGAGTATACAAGGAGAAAGAGTATTTTTGTAAAAAATATTTAAAACATGTTAAACATGTCGGTGGACCCCATTTCTTGACTGAAATTTGATTATAGCCTGTAAAATCACCCGTTTGTGGATTTCGGTCAATTTCTGTTTGGAATTTGGAAAACCTTTCTTCTGCAAAGTTGTAGAGAATTAAATTTCCTATAAAAACTCCCGAGATTCAAATTTTCTGACAAAAGGGCTATTTATTATGAATTATTGAAGTTCCGAAGCTCCGAAATAATTGATTTTTGGAAGTTTAAAATATTTTTATTTACTAAAACGTGTTTTTCATTTTGTAGCTCTCATTTAACATGTGATAGGGGCTGAATTCAGTTGGCAAAAGTGTGCGTATGAGATTTTGGAAAAAATATAATAATATTTAATAAATTTTCTACTTTGGTGTTCTAAGCATTTTCCTATAAATAGGGTGCTAGGTTAGAATTGAAAATCACACCAGAAACTAAAGATTTCTCTCTCTTTCTCTCTCTATAATATCAAGCGTATTTGTGAGTATTTTAGTACTTTGAGTATTGATATACGGTGCAATTTCTTTCAGCATTATATACAGTATTCCAGTCAGAAGTACTATTCTTTCTGAGGTAAGGGATGTTATTTTTTTTCTCAAATGATATTACTTCTTCAATATCATTATGCTGAAATATTGGTTGGAACTTTTTATCAAATTTAGAACTTTTTCATGTCGGGGTTACTATTCACAAGTTACTATTCACGAGTTACTATTCACGAGTATTATTCACGAAGCATGATGTTTTTTGTGAAATTTCTATCTTTTGGTGTCGGAGTTACTATTCACGTATACGGCACTATTCACAGAAAAATTAAATTTTTTTTTTCGTCCAAAATATCTATTATGGATACTAGCTTTGATTGTATCCATGTTTTGATCATTCTTGAATTTTCCCACTCTGGTTATTTATGAAGTATTTTTGAACTTGGATTGTTTAAAGTATGAATCCTTAATACTTGTTCTTTTGTTTCATTGGATTCGTTTTCTTTAAATTATTTTTCATCATCCTCAGTCTTAAATGATGATATAATTGAATATCTTTGGCCTGTAGTGCAAAGATGAATGATTTCTTGATGAATATCTTTGGCCCGTAGTGCAAAGATGAACAGGTGTTGAGATGAACATGACCGACTGATTAATATCTTTGGCCCGTAGTGCAAAGATGAACAAGTGTTTAGATGAACATGACCAACTGATGAATATCTTTGGCCTGTAGTGCAAAGATGAATATTTGATTCCAGATATATATTGATTGATGTTACAGGGATAAAATATCGACGATGAACTTTTAAATTCATATATAGAAGATAGTAGTTTGCATTCTCTACTTAACTCTTCTAATGAATTATTGTTTCCGCGCTGCAGTTGTTGATTTAAAACTGGTTGTCTATTGTATTCTATTAGATTTTCCCTATTGAAGACTAACGATAATTTGTTCTATGTTATCTTAGTCATAATATTCTTTACTGGGCTAGTTGAGCTCACCCTTTTCCTTGTTGTTCCATTTTTCTTCTCAGGAGGCGAGAATATAGCAAGTACTAGTCGGGGTGGAATGATGGTTCTAGAAGTAGTTCTAGTAGTCCTCACTATTCTGTAGAATAGTGTATTAATAATTTTAATGAGGACCTATTTGAGTGTGGATATTGTCTAGATGACAATATTTGTATTTAAACTCATAGTTTTTATGTTTTATTAATAAAGTTGTAGTTGTTTCTGTACCATGTATTTTACGACTCAGAATGGGTGTTGTATACCTATTTTGGGGCGTCACACATGTTTGGAAGAAATGGCTATAGAAGTGTCTGCATCAACTTATGTGCTGTGATTTCTGAAGTCAACCTCGTTGACTCAAATCCAAGGGAATGGTGGCTGGATACCGGTGCCACACGTCATGTCTGCGTGACAAATATTCCTTTGCTGAACTATTCCCAGCAAGAATGGGGAGAAGCTCTACATGGGCAAGCTGCAACTTCCAAGATCAAGAGAAGTGGTACTGTAATTTTGAAGATGACTTCGGGAAAAGAAGTGGCTCTAAAGAATTTCCTGTATGTTCCTGAAATTAGAAGAATCTTGTATCTGGTATCCTCCTAAGCACTCATGGTTTTTAGGATGGTATTTGAATCGGACAAGTTTGTTTTGTCAAAAGGGGGAATGTATGTGGAAAGGGGTATGTTTGTAATGGCATGTTGAAAATTAATGTCATCTCTAGTAAGTCCAATGCAATGATTAATAATAAGAATAATCTTCTTCTGCTTATATCATTGAGTCACTTAATTTATGACATGGTAGACTTGGACTTTTAAATTATGATACCCTACGTAGGTTAATTAATTCA
>JAINUV010000882.1:0-28123 GCA_020205505.1 Panax japonicus
AACTATGACAAACAAGAAAGGGGACAGAGGGTCTCCTTGGCGAAGCCCACGAGAGCTACTAAAGAATCCTGCAAGAGTTCCATTCAATTTAATAGAGAACATGGCTGAGGTAGTACAAGCTTTGATCCATTCTATGAAGATGGCTGGGAACTGAAATGCTTTGAGGGTATCAAACAGAAAATCCCAACGAACCGTATCAAAAGCTTTCCTAAGATCAATCTTGAGTGCACATCTAGAAGGTCCTGTCGTCCTGGTGTACCCTTGGAACAGTTCTTGAGCAATTAGAATATTGTCACTAATACTCCTACCTTTTACAAAGGCTGATTATGCTTTGTCAATAATATGGGGCAGCACTTCCTTGAGTCTGTTAGAGATGATCTTTGCAATACATTTGTAAATGGTGTTGCAGCAGGAAATAGGCCAAAAGTCTGCCATTGATGAAGGGTTGAGGCATTTGGGGATCAAGGCTAGAGCTGTGGAGTTAATCCCTTTGGTGAGCCGGCTAGCCGAAAGAAGAAATGGACAGCTTTTAAGAAATCAGGTCCAACATATCCCAGCAGCTAAGGAAAAAATTGACATTAAAACCATCCGGTCCAGGACTCTTGTTGCGTTTCATGGAGTTTAGAACCTTAAAGATCTCAGAGTCAGAAACAGGAGCAATGATTGCGAAGCTTGGAGAGGGCTCACCAAATTCGTGGGGAATACACCAAAAGTGTCAAACCCAACATAAGGAGTGTCCGAGGCATTAAATAAGGATTTGAAATAGTCAACAGCTACAACTTCAACATTGTCCTTGCCATGCACCATAACTCCATCATCATTAAGGATAGAAAATATTTTATTGGAGTTCCATCTGCTCTTCATCATATTAGCAAAATAGGCGGTGTTCCGGTCACCCAAAGTTAACCAGTTTGCTCTCGATTTCTGTTGCATTAGGACTTCCTCCCTATCAATGGCCTGGAAAAGCCGTTGGGTGCAGTATTTCTCCAAGGATAGGTTAGCCGGGTCCGAGGGGTGGTCATGTAGGAGAGATTGTACCGAATGAAGATCGTCTCTAGCCAACTTTACTAAAGAAGTGAGATTGCCAGTAGTGAGATTAAGAGAGGATAAAGCATGTTTGGTGCGTTTCAACTTTTCAGAGAAGACATAAAAGGGGTTCCCATGTATGGGGGTGTTCCATGCAGAGCCCACAGCCCCCTTAAAGCCCTCAAGGAGAGCCATGTGATTAAAGAATTGAAAATGCCTTCTTGGTTTGGAGAACTTAATGCCAGTATTAAGAAGAACAAGTGAGTGATCCGAGAGGCCACGATGGGCAAAGGTGGAAGAGAGAGATCAAAGTTGGAGAACCAAGCCGAATTTCCCATTACTCGGTCAAGCTTTTTATGTACATGCCTAGATAATTGGTTATTCCACCAAGTAAATAAAGGGCCAATGCCTCTGAGATCATCAATGCCAATAGAGGAGGTGCATTCTTTGAAATCATTTTTCCCGATGTCCCAGATATCATTAGGTTGGTTAGTTGGAAAGATCTTTGATAATATTAAAATCACCCATTAAGCACCAACTTCCAGAGGGAGACACTGCACCCAGCTCGTTCCATAAGTCTCTTCTTTCGATATAGGAGTTCAGCCCATAAACAAAGGAGATAAAAAAAGAAGTACTAGTAAAATCTAAAGATTGCACCTTGCAATGTATGACTTGGGAGGAGGTAAACAAAACATCCAAATTCCAGAGATTAGGATTCCAACCCACCCAAATTCTACCATTGCCATGAAAATCATAGTTGAAAGCCCATTCCCAGATGGGACACAGCTTTCGGGAAATTTTCTTGGCATTAGTATGCTTGACTCTCGTTTCATCAATCCAACAATGGATAAATTATAATCAGCAATAATTTGCTTTACATAGGCCTGTTTAGGCTGTTTATTGAGACCACGAATATTGTAGGTTGCCAGCATAAATTAAACTGATGGTGGGGGGGGGGGTGTTGCCTGTTTTACCCTTGCCTTTCCTCTTTTTTGCAGCTTTGGGGTTCTCCATACCACCAATCTGTTTGTTTTTCAAGTCTTTGCCTTCCTTTTCATCAACAACCTTTAGTCTATTAACTAGGGGATTTGTGGCAGCTGGGGATTCCGAGTCAGACCCAAGGATGTGATCAGGTTGGTCAATTGGATCAAAAGTATTGGACACTAGTGTGAAAGCATTTGGGGTGGCGTTATCCGAATTAAATTTCCCCCCTAGCCACTGTCACCCACTCATGAGAGGGGGGGGGGTTCTCATTTCTTATTGAGAAAGATGTAACCTTTGGTGAAGGGACAACCAACTTCGTATGGCTAACCATTACAGCATCTGTGGCTCCAGAAGGGGGTGCCGGTGTACTTTTAGGTACCCATTTGAAGTTGGCTTTAGGGCATTTGACTTGGGAGTGGCCAAATACTTTGCAGAAGGGGCAGACAGGAGGTCTACTTTGATACTCAACATCAACCGGAACAAAGGTCTTTTCGGATTTCTCAGAGTGCATAACAGCAACTTTGATGGAGGAAGGGAAAGAGGATGTGGCAGATACTTCAATGCACACTCGTGCAAAATTTAGGAAGTCATTATTAGTGTCATCTCATCGGTGAAGAGAGGCTTACCAAGGGCACTAGCTATATAGCTGATCCCCTCATCAGACCAATATGAGAGAGGGATTTGGCTAAGCTTAACCCAGATGGGGATTTTGTCACAGTCAGACTTAGTGAATTCCACACCTTCTTGCCATTTTGCAGAACAATTACTTTGGAGGCAAAATGCATGGACCAGATGCAAGGATATTGTCACGATCAGTGGAGGATTTGAACTTGAATATATAGTAACCCTTGTTGTGCAGAAAAACTTTGGTAAGACCCAGGTTCCCCCACAACCATTTAGCAATAGGTTCAACGACCTTAAAGGGAAGGTTAGAGTGTAGGAAATAGCCAACCAAACTGGTCGACCAGATAAGGTTTCCCCTCGCTAGCATGTCATCAGGAGGCTTTACCAGAATGTCACCATTCTCCATAACAGGAGGATGGAAAGAGAGGGATCTGCTAGCTTTCCCCAAGTTTTTTGTAACTACAGCACTCCAACTTTTAGGGACATCAACCGAGACTGTTGGGGAGATTTGCCTTCCTCTGCATGGGATATAGGACGTAGGTTCGAAATAATAGCATCAGACCCTTTCCCTAAATAGAGAGGTTCACTGCAGAGCCGGATAAAGGGATGAAGAAATAGGGGCTTTTCCAGCCAGATCATGAACTGTGTTCCTCAAGGAAGTGGAAGGAGTTGCAGAGGATCCAGGAGGAAGAATTAAGGGTGGAGAATTACCAATTACTGGCGAGCATGTCCAAGATTTTGAATCTTGCCTTCAGAAAGATAAGCCTGTACATCCGAGGAGGATATACCATGAGCCGAGAGGAAGTCCATAAGGTGACTGTTTTTCCTTCTCGAACAAGGCTTCATCCCTGTCCTTTTGGGAGAAATGTTGAGCAGCTACACAAATTTCTCTTGCGTGCACGCCAAGGGCTGGGCCAATATTAACCTCCAACGAAGGGTCAAGCTGAGTCCTTCAACGGAGTCTTCCGAGCTACTGTCGAGAGCCATGGGGATAGGTTGATTTCAGATTCGCCCATGCTAACACTTCGGACCAGAGTATCCCTAGAAGGGATCGATGAGGAGGACATGGGAGGAGAGTTTGGGTTTGACACCCCCATCTCCGCAAAGAGATCCCTAGAAACTGAACTAGAAGAGTTCCCAGCAGATAGGTGAGAGTGGTCTACCATAATGAAGGAAAGAAGAGAGAGGAAAAAAATAGGAGACAGGGGAGGAAGAGGCCAGGGGAGGAGGGGAGACGGGGGAGACGGTGGAGGTTTGGTGGAGAGAGACAAAGGGGTAAACAGAAAAAGTAGGTGTAACTGAAAATGTAGGTGGGGATGGGCGGGAGACTCAAAGGGGAAAGAAGGGGGTTGTAGGAGGAGTTAACGGTAAAAGGGTGAGAGTAACCGATTGAAAAAATTGTAGAGAGAAGGGGGAGAAAAAAATCTAGAGAGAGAAGCCATGATTACCCGGATCATTCTTTATGCATATTATAAATTAAACGAAGAATAAGAAATTATGAAATCATACCCTTGTAGAAACGAGCTTCCTCAGGTACGAGTTCACCTCCTACTCTCCGCGATCTCCTTGAATCTCTGGGTTGATTCCTTCCTTTGATCAATGTAAGCCACCCAAATGTATGGCCTCTAGAGGTGATCCACCAAGGAAGAAGAATTTTCAAGAAGAAGAGGTATTGGCTCAAACCCTAGTTTTTCCTATCTATATAGAAAAAGGAGGGTACTCTCCAACTATTAGAATTACGTATATTTGATATCTAATAAGACTCTTATAAAGATATCATGTAACCCTATTTTAATTAAAATAAGGTTATTTATTTATTAAACTCTTTTAATTAAATGGGCTCCCTAATCTATTAGGGATAATTAATTAAACTCCTTTAACTAATTTTCCTCCTAATCCAATTAGGAATAAATGAGAGTACTTATATTAAATTAATTCCTAAACCTTTTAGAAATTAAAATAATAATAATTGTAATAATATTAATAAGACTCCTCTTATTAATTTATATTTAATATTTCTAAAATATTAAATAATAAATATTAAGCTTTTTTTTTTAGATTAAATTAAATATACTTAACATATATTATTATATTATGCCATTAACTTCTTAAATAATTATTCTTCCTTTTATGGTGTGACCCTTTAGGTTCTCCATATTAAACCGGTTGTGAATAAATCAATTAGAACAATTCTAATCTTATTTAAATAAATAAATTAAATAATATTATTTAAATAAATAATATTTATTCTACAATAGGGATAAGCCTCCCTAGCGATCAACGACTTTCAGATAATATAGTTTCAACATTAATCATAAAAGAACCTTTGAGTAATAGTTACCGTACAATTCAATCCTTCCACCATACAATGTCCCAATAAATATAAGACATGGAATTACTGTCAAGTCTTATTTTATTTAATTATATGTATTTCGATTCCTAAATGCACAACTCCTAATGAATGCAAATTAGAAACTACTTTCTAATTTCATTCCACCTTGGCCAAGGATTCCTGTTGTCATTTATCGAATCACATAGGACATTTCTTCTTTTACTAGAAGTGGTAGATTCTTTATTGATCATTCATTATCTTCATATATAACTTATTACACCCAAGCATACCCTTTGATATACTCTAAGAGTCTTAAGAATAAGTCAAAGTGTAATTCATTATATATAAGATACTATGATGATCTCAAGTCTAAGATCATTTGTACTACTATCACTAAGGAATTCCTATTGACAGACAAGTAAAACTCCATTAGGTATTCCTTAGCGAGTCACGTTCAGTGAACTTATTCTCTAATAAGCACCTACATACTTGCTTTAGTGTCTCCACACAAATGATCATGAGATCAATCATCCTCATCAATGAGCAACAACGTACGTACCAATCTATCCGGATTCACTAATCCCCTTTTTAGTAATCCATTGATTAGGAACATTTTAGTTTTAAGCTATCTAAGAATTTAGATCTCATTAGCATGATCTCATCATGATTCTAAAAGCATTACTTAAAACTATGGGTTTATCACATATTATTAAAACAACACCATGTGATAATAAATGCCTTTAATAAATAATTCTTTTATTAATAAATAAATAAGATTGATTAACAGTATATGCTTTATCATCATACATGATTGGCTTGTATGCATATACTTTCAATCTCCACTTGCACTAAAGTCAATCGCCGTGGTATCTCATACCATCTTCTCTAAGTGCGATCAAACTGCTGTTGTGTTACGCTTTAGTAAATGGATCTGCAATATTGTCTTGAGAGTCCAACGCTCCAGGGTGACGTCTCCTCTTTCAATGATCTCTATGATCAAATGAAATAGCCGCAACACGTGTTTGGATTTCTAATGAGACCTGGGTTCCTTAGCCTGCGCAACAGCTCTAGTGTTGTCACAGAATAAAGGCACTGGTCCTGTAATACTAGGAACCACACCAAGTTCGGTAATGAACTTCTTCATCCAAACAGCTTCCTTTGCAGCTTCACTTGTAGCTATGTACTATGCCTCTGTCACTGATCAGCAATTGTTTGCTGTTTGGAACTCTTCCAACTCACTGCGCCACCGTTTAAGGTAAACACATACCCCAAAACGATTTACTGTCATCTTGGTCCGTTTGAAAACTTGAGTTGTGAAGCCCTCTAGTTTCAATTCAGACCCACCGTAGACAAGAAATACATCCTTAGTTCTTCTTAATACTTTAGGATATTTTTCACTGCCTTCCAGTGTTCTTCTCCTGGATTCGACTGATATCTGCTTGTTACACTAAGTGATGACATCTGGTCTAGTACATATCATATCATACATGATAGATCCTATTGCTGAAGCATAAGGAATCTTACTCACACGGTCTTCTCCTCAGGTGTTTGGGGCCTGTTTCTTGGAGAGATGTATTCCATGGCTCATCGCATGAGACCTCTTTTGGAATCTTCCATGCTAAACCTCTTTAGCATCGAGTCAATGTACATTCCTTGGGACAAGCCAAGCTTTTTAGATCTATCTCTATAGATCTTTATCCCCAAAATATAGGATGCTTCTCGCAAGTCCTTCATGGAGAAGTGTTTAGATAACCAGATTTTAATTGATTGCAACATAGGAATATCATTCCCTATCAGTAATATATCATCAACATATAATATAAGGAATGAAACAGCTCTCCACTAATCTTCTTGTACACACATGGTTCATCCTCATTTTTGATAAAATCAAACTCTTTGATTGTCTCATCAAAACGGATGTTCCACCTACGAGAAGCTTGCTTCAATCCATAAATGAGTTGTAGCTTATAGACTTGATTTGTTCCAACCTTTGAAACAAATCCCTCTGGCTGTGTCATATACACATCCTCCTCAAGTTTCCATTGAGGAAGGCCGTTTTCACGTCCATCTGCCAGATTTCGTAGTCATGGTAAGCTGCAATGCAAGCAAAATCCGAATGGACTTGAGCATTGCTACTGGTGAGAAGGTTTTCATAGTCAACTCCTTGTCTTTGTTTGAAACCTTTTGCGACCAGTCGGGCCTTATAGGTCTCTACCTTGCCGTCTGCTCCAGTCTTTCTTTTAAAGACCCATTTACACCCAATAGGCTTAATGCCTTCAGGTGGTGAAACCAAAGTCCATACTTGGTTCTCATACATGGAGTCCATCTCGGATTTCATGGCTTCTTGCCACTTCTCTGAGTCTTTACTACTCATAGCCTGTTTGTAATTCAATGGATCATCATCATCTATGTGCGTACCTCATTGTCATCTTCTATGACAAGTCCATACCTCTCAGGTATCTTTGTACTCTTCCAGATTTATGAATAGGGTGTGTAGTACAGAGGAATCTCTACTTGGTTAGGTACCTCACTTTGATATGTATTTTTGTGGTTCTTGAACCTCTTCAAGATATATCTTACTCCCACTGACCCCTTCAAGGATAAACTCCTTTTCCAAGAAGGCAGCATGTTTCGTAACAAACACCTTTTGATCAGTTGGATGATAGAAATAATACCCCAATGTTTCTTTAGGGTATCCCACAAATCTGCATTTGTCAGATCTAGTCTGTAGCTTATCGTTTTCAAATTTTTGACATAGCTGGACAACCCCAAGTCTTAACATGCTTAAGATTTGGTTTCCTCCCTATCTATAACTCATATGGGGTCTTGGGGATGGATTTTGTAGGTACCTTGTTAAGTAGGTATGCAGCCGATTCTAGGGCATATCCCCAGAAGGAAACTGGAAGGTCGGTAAAGCTCATCATGGATCGAACCATGTCCAACAATTTCGATTTCTCCTTCAGATACACCATTCATCTGTGGCGTCCCTGGTGGAGTCCTTGTGAGATTATACCATTTTCTTTGAGACAATTGAGAACTACCACTTAAGTATTCTCCTCCTCGATCAGATCGAAGAATCTTAATACTCTTACCATTTGCTTCTCTACTTCACTTCTGAACTCTTTGAACTTTTAAATGATTCAGATTTGTATTTCATTAAATACACATATCCAAATCTTGAGGTCGTCAGTGAATGTAATAAAATAAGAATACCCTCCTCGTGCGGTCGTTGTCATAGGTCCACATACATCTGTGTGTACCAACGCTAACAACTCTGTAACTCTTTCTCCTTTTTCCAAAAGGAGATTTAGTCATTTTCCCATGAGACAAGATTCACAAGTTGGATATGATTCATAATTGATAGCTCTAGGAGCCCATCTTTATGCAACTTGGATAATCTTGTTTCATTAATATGATCGAGTCTACAGTGCCACATGAAGGTATAATTAACATCATCTCTTTTCCTTTTCTTAGTTTGTTCAATTTGAAGTATATTTTCATGCAAGTCAAGTATATAAAGTATTTCGCAAATTACCAACACCATATAAAACATTATCATTATAAATAGAACAACTGTTGTTCTTTATTATAATTTAAAACCATCCATATCAATACAGAGATAGAAATAATGTTTCTAAGATATTTGGAACAAAATAACAATTATTTAAATTAATGAACTTGCCCGTAGGCAGTGCTAAACAATAAGTCCCTACAGCTAATGCAGCAACCTTTGCTCCATTTCCCACTCGTAGGACGACCTCATCCTTGCTCAGCTTTCTACTTCTGAGTCCCTGCATATTATTACATATGTGAGAACCACATCCACTATCCAATACCCAAGTAGAAGATTGACTTTCAGAAAAATTAATTTCAATCATAAACAAACCTTGATTAGGATTCGAAGCTTCTCCAAGCTTCTTCTGCTTTTGTTCGCAAGATAATCCTTGCAGTTCCTCTTCCAGTGACCCGGCTGTTGCAATGGAAGCAAATTCCTTTGCTAGCTGGATCAGGTTTCTTTTGATCCTTCACTTTCGCCTTTCCCTTAGCCTTCTTGGATTTCTTCTTTTCAGAAGATACCTTGGGCCTCTTCCTTTTCTTGGAAGAATCATCCACCATAAGACATGGTTCTTCTTGGATGGGAAGTGACCTTCAGTAGTTTTCAACATGTTAAGTAATTCAGGCAAGCTGACATCCAACTTATTCATGTGAAAATTCACAACAAATTGTGAGAAGGTGTCTGGGAGTGACTGTAAGACTAAATCTTGACTCAACTCCCCATATGACGAACCCAAGCTGTCCAAGACGTTCAATCAGATTGATCATCTTTAGGACATGAGTCTCAACGGTAGTGCCTTCGGTCATCCGAGATCGGAAGAGCTCCTTAGATATCTCATATCTAGCAGTCCTACTTTGCTCACTATACAACTCCTGAAGGTGCAGTATCATAGTAGGAGCATCCATGTTTTCATGCTGACTGAAGCTCGTTACTCATGGATGCGAGCATGATGTATTGAGCCACTGATGCATCACTTTACCACTGTTTAAAAGTAGCAATCTCTTCCTCGGAGGCTATTTCTGCAACTTTTGCAGTTACATTCAAATTTAGGACATAAGAAATCTTTTCAGCAGTGAGAACAATTCTCAGATTCCTTAACCAGTCCGTGTAATTCGGTCCGGTCAGTTTGTTAGCATCAAGTATGCTACGCAGTGAAATAAGTGAATGTGACATTTTCATAATTCTGTATGTAAAAAGACAATATTTTAGCAAACATTCATTTACTTAATTACCAAAATAAATTAGGTCTTATTTTATATTGGTATCTCCCACTATTTTCTTCAAACTATATTACCCCATTTATATAGTTCAGCAAAATCTAATTAAAGTTTTTGCTAGTGAGAATAAGGATCCCATTTCAAATATATATAGCCTTGTGGTGACACAACAAACTATATATAAATAAATAGGTAGACAACTTTGTCAATTACATCATCATGTAACTCCTTATTTTGCCTCTTAGATTATTTTGATCAAGTGGTGGCACATCCGAATTCAAAATTAATTTAAGTTAAGTCCAACCTAGCACTTCCATATATTCAAAAAGAAAAATATCGCCTTTGTGGACGCAACAAAATATATTGTTCAATTTTCTTTATAAGCATCAAATGTGATAATTAACATCTTAAATACTTAATACTTGCCTTGTGGTGACACCAACAAACTTATATTAAATATTTAATACTCTATTAATTTTATCATGCTAGAAGGCGACGTTCGATATTCTAAATATCTTTGAACGCTTAAGATTTATATATAAAAATTTGAGGGATTTCTTATTATTTGTCTCATCTTATTTAGCGCGCATTCAAATATATATATAAAATACGCGTCAATATTATTAAATATGCGAAGCATGTTTGCATAATATATAATCTATATAATACTAGCAGCACATATAGACTACTATATTCTATCCGGATTGATTATGGACTTTTATTCTAGTTTGGTTCACTAGAGCCACCAGTGAACCAAAAGGTCAAACTCTAGGGTGCAAGAATAAACATTTAAATATAACTATTACATTTAAACCCGGGCTCCATTACAAACGGGTCTTCGAGCGATCCTTTCTCCTTGATCTCCGGTTCTTCAAAAAATTCTAACTATTCCTATATAATTAAACTATTTAATTTAAATAGAAACCTTGATCAGCAGTCAAGAGGAAGTACATAGGAGGGAGATAAAATTTACATAAAGAAAAAAACCAGAAAAGACGAGGTACGCAGACCCCATTTAATAAAACTCATTCATTCAAACATCCAACCAAAATAAATTCAATCACATTAGTCAATTGTCTATAATCAATCTCATTTATTATCATACATCATCATATGTTCGATAAATACAATCATTCCATTTATATATGAGTATCATTTAATGGGCAATTTTATGTTGCATGAAATCTAATTTCAAGATTAAAATAAACTCTTTATTTTAATTAAAAATTATTAAGATTAATAAATAATAATAATAATAATAATAATAATAATAATAATAATAATAATAATAATAATAATAATAATAATATTCCTAAATCACGTGAAGCTCAAGAGCTGGAATAACTTACTGTTAAGAAATCGTATACTATATAGATTATTTAATATATATATCTGTTAACGCCAAGTTTCGCCGGCGCGTCCAATCACAGAATCCACGCGCTAGAACCTGCACAGTAACAGATCACAGAAGCTTGACGACTTGTGCCGCCGGGGGATAGCTCCGGTGTGAGAATGAGTACAGGCCGTTACAAGGTTTAACAATGGAGGCTAAGTATTTAGTGCTCAAAAGTATGAATTACCTCATAATGATAACCTAGGCCTTGTATTTATAATACTCACCACCTTAGAATCCTTCTCCCAGTCGGATTAGAACTCCTAGCGTATGGTAATTACCATAACTTGGGTCCAACACAATCTCCTTAAAAGGTACAAGTAGAATCCAACCATCACCACCTTTGGAGTTACCTTATATGCATACGATAGGTACCCAGACCCTGCACGAAGAGAGCCCACTATGCAGGCCCAAACGGTCCTATAACCCGGTCTGGGCTTAGGACCAAAGGACTTGAAGACCCAACCCCGAATACCACAAAACTGGGTTCGGCTCTGGCGCAGGAGGGCTCAAATGCCGACCCGAACATCTCCAACATCTTTATGGGCTTCGGCCCATCGGCCTCTCTAGCCTTCGGCCCAAATGAGGGTCGGTAAAACGCTCCCGAACATTGCCCCCCAGTCTCTTATTATAACGTATTTATAATTAGAGACTTGGAAGGTCAAGACCTCGAACGATCACGACAGCTAATGATGAGCTGTCTGGGGACGTTCAACGGTCTGTTATAGATATTTGAAACGTTGCACGCCTTTTCACACCTGGACGCACCTTAAGCATTTAATAGCCGTCCTGTGGTTCCGTGCCATACTCCTGATAAAAACCCCACTTCCCCCTCATATCACCTTTACTGACTCCTCTTTTTCAAAGTCCACTGTTTTTCAAATTTTTCCGGCAAGGCGATTTCCGGCGAGATTATGCTCCTCCGTATTCACCATTTTCCTCCACCTCTGTTTAGCGTTTAAGTGTTATTTTTGTTCATTTCTTCTCCAAAACTTCTCATTCGCATCACATTCCCCTTTGATCTCATATTCCAATGGATGATTTCCAACACCCTTCCGGTCACGAGCCTATCGCCACCCCTGTTACCACCGACGACCTTGTAGAAGTTGAGCTACTGGTAGTACCAACTGACACCCCTCCTAACGCCCTGCCTACTCCGGTAGACGCTGAGACTAGGATTCAAAACGCCTACCACTCGGAGGAGTTTTCCCACCTCCACACTCCATCTACCATTACCCCCCTCTCAGTTTTCCGATATCCGAGCCCTTTTTTCAAATACCTAAAGAATACAAACTCAGGATCCCTCGGCCTAATGAGAATATGTTCTGGAGGCCCGAGGGTGAATGGGTGGCCGCCCCCCCTATATGTTTTGAAGTACGGGGTTCGGTTCCCCCTTCACGACTCATTTCTTCCTTATTGACCTTCATCGGAGTCGGGTTCATGCAACTCGTGCCGAACGCATATATCCACATAGTTTCTTCATCGCCATCTGCCAAGAGGTGGGACTCACTCCCGGGCTTGATCTGTTCTTTGCTCTGTTCACCGTCAGTAATTCAAAGAGCCCGGTCTTCGGCTAGCTCAACAGACGCCCCAACCGCACCGTCCCGATCAAAACCCCTTCGAGCAACAAGGGTGTGGCACGAACAGTGGTTTTTTGCCAAGGGATCCGACCTTCAGCTCCTTCCCTCCGGTCCCATCCAGCCGACCAGGCGGCCAAGATTTCTAGGTTCCCGAAGGGCCGGGCCGATGCCTTCAAGACGTTTTACACATAATGGAAGAAAACCCAGTGGAATCTAGGGCTTCTAATGGACGAAGCCTGGTTGTACAAACACGGCTGTGAGTACATACTTTTTTTCTTTGTTTTTTTTTCCGATAAGCATTCCATGTCTTAACCCCTTTGTCTCCATGCAGTGACCATTTTCAAGCCTGAGGGCGTCGTCGACGCCTTTATCCCCACCACCATCACAACCGGGTTCATCCGACCCGCAGTGACTGACGACGCTCCTGAGGAGGATATGGTCCGATCAGCGAGCTGTAACTGGGGTCCACTTCGGGGCCCGAGCCCCCGACCACTCAGAAGGGGGCGCTGAAGATGAGCCGCGCGGAGAAGGCGGTTTTATTGAAGAAGTCTAAGAAGCCCTCCAAACCGGCCATCAAAGCGCCTTCAAAAGCCCCTCCATATTCCATACCGAAGCCGACTCCACCACCGCCCCTCCTCCGGCCGAGGTGATTGAGGATTCGGAGGACACCGAAGAAGTTCCTCTCGAACCCCACCCAAAAACCTCGAATGTCGGAGCGTGGCGACCACCCGACGGGACATATGGTGGTCCCTGGTCCGGACCATGCCGCCACCCCTTCTTCCGGGCCCAGCTCTTCCCATCAGAGGTCTTCCCTTTTACCCTCTTCGATCACTTCAAACTTCCGGGTGACGACGAGCGGTTTAAGGGGTATTCTTCTGATCAGTTCTTGGTGGCCTACATTCGAGCTCAGACACAGGTAATTCCTTTTGCCAATCTGATTGCTGCTATTAAGTTTAACTTTTACTTTTTGTACTGATGTATGTGTTCACTGCAGGCCAACGCTATACTAGCCTGAACCTATCCCTCCCTCGCTCGAGCCACAAAGAAAGAGTTCAGCTGGGGACGGAAATAGAGTTGCTTGAGGCTGACGTTCGGGGTCTGCGGTCGGACCTGAAGAAGGAATAGGATTCTCATGTTGAGACCCAAATCAGGGCGGTCCGAGCAGAAGACCGGATCGAAGAGCTGGAGCATCAGCACAACAATCTTCTGGCAGAGAAAGATCATCTGCTTCAGAAGGTCAAGGATCGGGAGAATGCTATTGACAGTATTACAGATAAGTACTTCGAGATGAACAACAAGATGATGTTCTTGATCAAGGAGAACAAACACTTTGACTGCTACCGTCAACGCATTTCCCGAGAAGGTTGTCGAGATCCGACAGCAGGCCATCACTGAATACGAAGAATCTGAAGCCCTGAATGATAAGGTCCTAGCCCAATTTGGGGAAGGGTATGAGACTTATCGGGAGAAGGCTAAGGCAAAGCTGATGGCTGCTGGGCTCGATATCTCCATCCTTGACTCTTCTGATGACGAGTCTGGAGCCGGAAGACGATTCCCCTGCAGAGTAGATACTTAGGATTTTTTTTTTGAATGTACTTTGCCCGAATCGTAGGCGATTGGGTTTGTAAAATTTTTCTAAAGTATAAATGAGATATACTTTTGGCCCCTGAATGTCTCTTGTCAGTTTTACTTATGACTAATCTCGATCAATTATGTCCACCCGAACCTTCTGATCGGATTGTCCTTAGATTTTATCTGATCTTGAAGGGTCCAACAGTTATACTCGGGACTTATCTCGATCAGTGGTGTCTTTTCGAACCTATTGATCGGATGGTACCCGAGATCTGTACTTTAAGAATTTTTTGAACTCTCGATCAGTTATGCTGCGGGATTTATCTCGATCAGTGGTATCTCTCCGAACCTCTTGATCGGATAGTGCCCGAAGTGTGTCTGTTCGGGTAATAATGAAATATATGCATATAGATGAAGTTAAATATTGACAGGAATAAAAACTTTCATTTATATCCTTTAGATTGAATCGGTTACATGGGTAAGAATAAGAATAACATAACTATCACTGGTAAAACTTTTTAAGTCTTCCAGCGTGCCATGTATTTTTTATTTCTGAACCGTCCATTACTCTAAGTCGGTATGTTCCTGGCTTCGGCACTCCTACCACCTCATAAGGCCCCTCCCAGTTAGGCATTAACTTGCCGGTGTTCTGGGGGGTTGAAGCCTCCGACTCCCGAAGGACTAGATCTCCTACCGCAAACCTCCTAGGTTTTATCTTCCGATTATAATGTCGGGCTGTCCGTTGCTGATAGATTGCCAACCTCATCACAGCCGAATCCTTACTTCATCTAGCAGATCTAAATTCTTTCTCAAGCCTTCCTCATTGTATAGCTCTTTGTATTGGCTGACGCGAAGGGTGGGGGATCCGATCTCGACTAGAATGAGAGCATCGGTCCCAAATGCTAGCCTGAACGGAGAGTCTCCGGTTGTTGTCCTTGGAGTAGTTCGGTACGCCCATAAACGGATGGCAGCTCTTCGGGCCACCGACCCTTTAACTCGTCCAATCTGCGCTTTATCCCGTTGAGTAGTGTTCGATTGGTCACTTCCACTTAACCGTTTGATTGAGGATGGGCCACCGAAGTCTTACGGTGTTGGATGCTTAACTCCTTCAGAAAGCCCTCGAATTTTGATCCCACGAACTGTCTGCCATTATCTGAGACTACTACCATCGGGATACCGAATCGGTAGACTACTCCTTCTTTAAGAAACTTCAAACACTCCTGCTCGGTGATCTTTTGCAATGGTTTGGCTTCGACCCACTTCGTCATGTAATCAATAGCCACGATCACAAACCTAACTTGTCCCTTGGCTTTTGGTAGAGGACCCAGGATATCGATTCCCCATATAGCGAATGGAATTGGGGATAAGACCGAATAGAGCTCTTCAGGCGGTTGATGTGGAACGTTGATGTTTAGCTGACACTTAGGGCACTTCCTAACGAATTCCTTTGCTTCGGCATAGATAGTTGGCCAGTAATACCCCTGCCTCAAAATCTTATGTGCCAGTGACTTCAGTCCCATGTGATTTCCACAGATCCCTTCATGCACCTCCCAAAGTGTGTAGTCTGCCTCTAAAGGAGTCAAGCATTTGAGCAGTGGAGAGCTAAAGGCCCTTCGGTATAGGTCTCCTTCTATGAGGATGAAGTTCGAGCTTCGATGTTGACTGTCTGGCTAGGATTCGGTCCGAAGGGAGGGTCCCATCAGCCAAGCATGTGATGTAAGGTGTGAGCCAGCAATTGAGGTCGGTCCAAGGCTAGGACTTCTGTCTTCGGGACACTGGGCTTTTCCAGAACCTCCAAGTACACTGATCCATTGAAAGTTCTTGCTTCAGTAGTTGCCAGTCTCGCCAGGGCATCCGCTATTGTATTGTCTGACCGATCTACCCCCTGACAACTGTGCGATGTGAAGTTGTTGATCGATTTCGCAATCAATGAATACGTGCAAGTATACACGGTCAACAAGTAATAAGTGAAAGTAGAGTATCGTTCCCACGAGGAATTATTTAATAAAAATCACCAAGTACTAATCTTAACCAAACTAATTTATTTAAACGATCTCAAATCGTTATTTTATAGTTAAGAAACTAAATTAAATAATTAAACTAAGATTTTAACGAATGAATTCAAATAAATAAAGATTAAGACTTCAATATCCCCAATTATGAATTATAAATCAATTATCCAATTATCCCAATTATTATGCCTACTGAATTGTTAACAGGAATTCTCAAATGCCAAAAGTCCTTTTCCAAGTGATCAATTGCCTTCTATTTAATCCAGATTAATCTTGCTATATTCCTATGCAGAACAATTGAATTAAACTCTTTCCAATCCCAATTCCTTATGTGTTACATGCGGTGAACAAATATTTCCATTCAATTCACAAACCTAATTATTCACTTTGCAAATAACTAAGTCACATGATATCATGCCCAGTTCTAACCCTAGAATTCTCTTCCAATTCCTTCTAGAGTAACAAGGTAATTACTGATCAAATAATTAAGCAATAAGCACAAGACAAGATAAACAACTCACTTAACATAAATAATTGGAATATAATGAATAACTAATTCATAGCCATAAAAAGTTCAATTGAAATCTTAAGGAAAAAAAGTTAGTTCATAATTAATGAATGGAAACCAAGAATTCCACAACTTAATAGACATTAAAAGATAAAAGTAAGATGAGAGAAGAGAATAAAATCTGTTGTCAGTAAATCTGATGCTCCCCTCTTGCTCTTGCTTTTGATCTTCATGGTCTCCAAGTTGCTTCAATATCCAAAACTAATAAGAACTAGGGTATATTCTAATCTAAAGGAGTGTTTAATCTAGTCTAATCTATGTAATCTCCAAGCTAAGCTATGTAATCCCCAAGCTAAGCTATGTAATCTCCAAGCTAAGCTATGTAATCTCCTCTTATTTTATGCCTTACATATGTATTTATAGGTTACAAGTCTAATTTTTAACTTAGGAACAAACCCAATCCTATTTGGAGTCAAAAAGGTGTCAAAATTCGTCCAAAACGCGGTCCAGGCCCGGCACCAGGCCCTTCCCTAGCGCCCTGGCGCTGGGCAACTGCGCTGGGATTTCTGCCCCCTAGAGCCCCGACGCTGGTATCAAGCCCTAAAACGAGCGCCCCGGCGCTGCCACAAAGTCCAACATTTTCTGCTCCGACGTCCTTTGGGAAAAACGGCCATAACTTCTTCGTCCGAACTCCGATTTAAATGATTCAAGATGATCTGGAAAGAGAAAAAGTAGATCTACAACTTTCATTCTTGAAGTTTTACGAAATAATGTTCGGAGCTATAGTCAAATTGGCTCTTAAGTGACTGCTATGTAAATAACAAGCTAAAACCGCGAATCTAGCCACCCCGAACGTGATCCATGCAACTTTTGTCCCCAAATCCTACAAACAATATAAAACATGCTTGAATAGACACAAACACATAAAAACATCCTAAAAGACTTGAGAACAACAATAAATTAAGCCCGAATGTATCCAATTCATGTGTATCAAACTCACTCATCAAATATCCCCAAACTTAAACCTTTGCTTGTCCTCAAGCAAAAACACCAAAATGTTATGCAATGCAATGTAATGAAACTAATCTATATGCCTACGAATCCAATAGTATGACAGAAACAAGTCTATTCAACCGGCCTTAGAGAAATTAAGTAAACATGATAATACATCATATTAAAACAAATCAGTAATTTCACAATCAATCATCAAATCTTAGACTGTTATCACTGATATAATGCATGTGTGCTCCACAACAATTTTAAACTGATATAAATCAAATTTTAAGACATAATAGATATCTTCGAAGGCATCATACAGTGAAAACTCACAAAATTCACGAACAAGCTAGAATCCAACTAAAGTCAAACATCCACCAAGTTCAAGAGTCCAATCTGGGATACTTATGCTTTACTTTTCATTACGGGGCTTTGTGCTCTTTTCCCGTTTTATTGTTTTTTTTTAACCATGACTGTTGCAATGTCTCATTCCATTAGGCTAACAGTGTCACCCCTTAGCGAGCTTTCGACCAACGACTCCCAGACCATATAAGACCTTAGGGCGCTAGGTTTAAGATACCTCTTCAGGCATACTTACTCAAGTAACAAAGGCCCCGAAACAAACTAGCCACGATAATTTTTTTCTTTTTCTCTCTTTTTTTTGATAGATGGTTGGTGAATGGCTTTTACGCTCCATCTCACGCTTGTGTTTATGGGGAGTGTTTCTCCTCACCACCACAAGACTCACATGTTTTTTTTTAAAGCTTATATACCTCAAATTTTCCCCCAAACTTAAGTTTTACTCAAAAATTTAGCCATCTTCCGCCTATCATGTCTTCATTCCTTCACACTAATATTATCCTTCAGACATCCATTATGTATCAATTTAAACTTAATCAGTCAAACATAGCTGTTATTAACGTGCTAACCTTGATTATACCAGTTTTAAACAGGAAAAGATTCAATTCATAACAAGAAATCACATCAAAGCCTAAATATTCAATACTACTACTTATCTACTTAACTCCAGTCTCATCATTGGCCAAAATAGACTTTTACTATCTAACAGTTGGAATCATGCAATATACTAACTGCAACAAACATAGTAAACTAACTACTATTTTTTTGATTTTTAAATTTTTTTTAAACAAAAAAAACTGAATGCAAAAACTAAATGTAAATACCCCAAAACATAACGAACTTACAATGTAAATAACTAACTATATGCAATATGACACTAAAATGCCCCCAAACTTAAACTAGACATTGTCCTCAATGACTGAAATAGAAAAAATTAAAGTAGAGGACTTCCCTGAAAATATAGCAATCTTCCTCCTTGTCCGCTAAGTTTAGAGAATAGGCTAAGCACATGGAACAAATTGGGCACCACACTTGAATTTGACTCGAATAACCTGTAAAACCATGATAGAAGCAATTTTATTAAATCCTAAATAAATGCAAATTCAAAACTACTAATATAAACTTGGGTTGCCTCCCAATAAGCTCTTGTTTTATAGTCTCAGCCTGACTTTGTTGGTTAATGCTATCCAATTCCTCTTCGAAAGTTGAGAAACCCTCCATCCATCGGAAATAATATAGCTTTTGGTAGGTTCCCATTTACGATAGCCATTGTATTAAAGTCACCTAGCATGCTTTCTTTAGATAAGATCACATTCAAGAACGTCCAACATCTAGGTGGTTTCTCCATTGTGTCTGCGAATATATTCTGGCATTGAGGGTTGTCAGACACAACAATTTCTTCTTCTATCTTCTCCAGCTCATCACACCATGGTTTCGAAGGTGTACTTGCTTTTACATCACAGAGAGTATTACCGACGACATGACTACCAATCGGACAAGGTTTTGCAAATCTAACCGGACTCTTGAACTGTGGAGGAGAAGGCACTTGAGGCATAAACATTGGCTCATCATCATTGGGTCTCACAATTAGTTCTTCACCGACCTTGTTGTCATTATCCCCACGTGTCTCCTCTTTTTCATCTCGTGGCTCATCCAGTTGTAGATTTGGCCCGGGCTCACCATCAGTCTCAGAATCCATGTCATAGGGCCAGGTGTATTGAGGACGGTTGTTCAACGCATGTGCTATCTGTTCCACTTGATTTTCCAGATTCTTGATCAATGCCCATTAACTTTGCAAATTCAGCTCTACTTGATTCATTTTCTTGTCTTATTCCTCATTCCTTTTTTCAGAAGCTTTAATAAATTTTTCCAAGGCTTCCTCCCAATTTGAATGTTCTTCCTGTTGTAGTGGAGGTGGACACAAGAAATCCTGTGGGTATGTTGAACTTGGAGCATAAAATTGATCTTGATTATTACTCCATGAAAAATCCGGGTGATACCCCCAATCTTGATGATAGTTGTTGGGATAGACATAATTATTGGGGTAATCACCACTATACTGTACCGGCTCGAAACTGATGTGCCTTGATGACTCATATGATTTCCAGCACAATAATCACAATTAACCGCCATACTTTGACGACGCTGAGCTTCAAAAGCTTCAAACATCCTCGAAAGTGTCTCAATCTGTGCTGGACACTGCAGAAAGTTTCTCGAGTCTTTCAATCTCCGCTCCCCTTGGTTTGAGTCATGTTCGTGTATGGCCCTGGATACACAAAGTCATCCATGGTACCTGAAAGAAAGAAATATAGAAAGAGAATTAAAAATAAAAATAAAAATGTTTAAATTAAGACTAATTTGATTGAAATTAATATTGGAAAATAATTATTAAATTAATTCCCCGGCAACGGCGCCAAAAACTTGTTGATCGATTTCGCAATCAATGAATACGTGCAAGTATACACGGTCAACAAGTAATAAAGTGAAAGTAGAGTATCGTTCCCACGAGGAATTATTTAATAAAAATCACAAAGTACTAATTCTTAACCAAACTAATTTTATTTAAACAATCTCAAATCGTTATTTTATAGTTAAGAAAACTAAATTAAATAATTAAAACTAAGATTTTAACGAATGAATTCAAATAAATAAAGATTAAGACTTCAATATCCCCAATTATGAATTATAAATCAATTATCCAATTATCCCAATTATTATGCCTACTGAATTGTTAACAGAATTCTCAAATGCCAAAAGTCCTTTTCCAAGTGATCAATTGCCTTCTATTTAATCCAGATTAATCTTGCTATATTCCTATGCAAACAATTGAATTAAACTCTTTCCAATCCCAATTCCTTATGTGTTACATGCGGTGAACAATATTTCCATTCAATTCACAAACCTAATTATTCACTTTGCAAATAACTAAGTCACATGATATCATGCCCAGTTCTAACCCTAGAATTCCTCTTCCAATTCCTTCTAGAGTAACAAGGTAATTACTGATCAAATAATTAAGCAATAAGCACAAGACAAGATAAACAACTCACTTTAACAAAATAATTGGAATATAAGGAATAACTAATTCATAGCCATAAAAAGTTCAATTGAAATCTTAAGAAAAAAAAGTTAGTTCATAATTAATGAATGGAAACCAAGAATCCACAACTGAATAGACATTAAAAGATAAAAGTAAGATGAGAGAAGAGAATAGAATCTGTTGTCAGCAAATCTGATGCTCCCCTCTTGCTCTTGCTCTTGATCTTCAATGGTCTCCAAGTTGCTTCAATCTCCAAAACTAATAAAAACTAGGGTTATATTCTAATCTAAAGGAGTGTTTAATCTAGTCTAATATATGTAATCTCCAAGCTAAGCTATGTAATCCCCAAGCTAAGCTATGTAATCTCCAAGCTAAGCTATATAATCTCCTCTTATTTTATGCCTTACATCATGTATTTATAGGTTACAAGTCTAATTTTTAACTTAGGAACAAACCCAATCCTATTTGGAGTCAAAAAGGTGTCAAAATTCGTCCAAAACGCGTCCAGGCCCGCACCAGGCCCTTCCCCAGCGCCCTGACGCTGGGCACGGTGCTGGGATTCTGCCCCCCAGCGCCTAAAACGAGCGCCCCGGCGCTGCCACAAAGTCCAACATTTTCTGCTCCGACGTCCTTTGAGAAAACGGCCATAACTTCTTTGTCCGAACTCCGATTTAGATGATTCAAGATGATCCGGAAAGAGGAAAAGTAGATCTACAACTTTCATTCTTGAAGGTTTACGAAATAATGTCTGGAGCTATAGTAAATTGGCTCTGAAGTGACTGCTATGTAAATAACAAGCCAAAAACGCAATCTAGCCACCCCGAACGTCGATCCATGCAACTTTTGTCCCAAATCCTACAAAACAATATAAAACATGCTTGAATAGACACAAACACATAAAAACATCCTAAAAGACTTGAGAACAACAATAAATTAAGCCCAAATGTATCCAATTCATGTGTATAAAACTCACTCATCTGAAGTATATAAGCTTTTCCTTTACCTTGGCTAGATATTTGGTTATCCTAGCCCCCCCAAGCTTCATACTCCCCCGATAACTGCTTGACCACCAGCTGTGAATCACCGTAAATGATCAATCTCTGTACATCTAGGCTTCGGGCCAATCGTATCCCTGCTAAGATGGCCTCATACTCTGCTTCGTTGTTTGTGGCCTTAAAACCAAACCGAATAGCTTGCTGCACCTTGAACCCTTCAGGACTTGTCAGGATGACCCCTGCTCCGCTGACATCCGAAGTTGATGATCCATCCACGTATAAAGTCCATGCGGTCTGTCCTGCTTGTTTTTCGGCCACTATACTTACCTCCGATTCGGTGAAAGAACACTCTACCACGAATTCTACCAGCGTCTGCCCTTTGATAGCCATTCGGGGATGATATTCTATAGCAAACTGTGTTAGCTCCATCGCCCATGCAGCCAACCGACCTGATACTTCGGGCTTGTGCAAAATCTTCTTCAAAGCCTGATATGTGTAGACCACTATCAAACGACCCTGGAAATAGTGCCTGAGTTTTCTACTGGCAATTATGAGTGCGTAGGCAAACTTTTCCAGGATCGGGTATCTCGTCTCTGCGTCCCGAAGAACATGGCTGACATAATATACCGGGAACTGCTTTCCTCCCTTATCTGTTACCAGCGCCGCCCCTACTGCCATCGTCTGGCAGCCAAATATAGGTATAAAGGTTCTGAGGGGGTCGGTTTCATTAATAATGGTGCTGAGCTCAGATACCTCTTGATCTCCTGGAACGCGTCTTCGCATTCCGAAGTCCACTGGAAACTCTTATCATTTTTCGGACCTTTTAGAGTGTCAAAAAAGGGGAGGCATTTCTCAGCTGACCTTGACACGAATCTCCGAAGGGCAGCTATTCGGCCCGTCAACCTTTGAACATCTTTGTATGTCTTCAGAGATTTCATGTCTAAGATCGCCGAGATCTTTGCCGGGTTGGCCTCAATTCCCCTCTTACTGACCCAGTATCCTAGAAATTTCCCTGAACCCAGTCCGAAGGTGCATTTGGTCGGGTTCAGTCTTAGTTTGTGTTGCCTTACTATTTCGAAGCAGTCTGCTAAATCCTCCAGATGATCCTGGACTGACATGCTCTTAACGATCATGTCGTCCACGTACACTTCCATACTTCACCCCAGCTGTTTCCTGAATACGAAGTTCATCATCCGTTGATAGGTTGCTCCTGCGTTCAGCAGTCCGAAAGTCATCTTTCGGTACGCATATATAGCTCGATGTGTGATGAAACTGGTCTTCGGGATATCTTCCTTGTGCATCGAGATTTGGTGATATCCCGAGAAAGCGTCCATGAAGCTAAACATTCCGTACCTCGAAGTGGCATCAATTAGTTGTTCTATGTTGGGTAAGGGATAGAAGTCTTTAGGGAATGCCTTATTCAGGTCCGTGTAGACGATGCACATCCTCTATTCCCATTTTACTTCTGAACCAATACCACATTCGCCAGTCACTCGGGATAGTCGATCTCAAAGATGAACCCTGCCTCTAGCAGTTTCGTAACCTCTTCGTCTGTGATCCTCTGTCTTTCCAGGGCGAAGGTCCTTCTTTTCTATATCACCGACTTCCTCTTCGGGTCAGTATGAAGCCTATGCAATGCTATTGTTTCGCTTACCTCAGGCATGTCGCTGGATTCCCAAACGAAGATGTCGGCGTACACCCGAAGCAATTCCACTAGACCCGTTCGCAGCTGTTCAGTTAATCCCGCCCCGATTTTGACCAGTTTGTCTAGATTCCCCGTTATTAACTCGATATCCTCAGTTTCCTCTGCCGGTAGGGCCATGGGTTCAGTATTTCCGTCAGTGAACGGCTCTATCTCGATGGTCATCGTCTATTTCTGCTTACTAACCCCGACCCCTAAAGAAATCAAGGTATTCCGATAACACCTTCGGGCGATATCGAGATCTCCTTTTACCTCCCCTATCCCGTTTGGTGTTGGGAACTTGATTTTGAAGTGGGGTATAGACGTGACTGCCTGCAGTGCCGCTAAAGTAGGTCTTCCCAAGATGGTGTTGTAAGCCGAATCCACTTGTACGACAAATAATTTTACCATAATTTCTGTCCGTTGAGGGGCCGTGCCGAATATGACTGGTAACTCTATCGTGCCTGACACATGAACCGAGTCGCCACTGAAATCGTATAATGGGCCCTCTCCTCCCAATTCCATCTTCTTTCCTCCCAACTCCATCCTCTAGTAGACATATGTGTAGAGTATGTCGACCGAGGACCCGTTGTCGATCATCATTCTCTTCATGTCCACTGGCCCGACCTGAGTCGTTATCACCAGTGCCCCGTCGTGCGGTTCAATGTGTTCAGTAGGGTAGTCGTCATCTGAGAAGGAGATGGTCGTGCCTGAATATGGCCTGTCTTTTCTGGGTGAGGAGCCAACTAGTGACAGTACGGCTTCGAGATGCCCACTCCTCTTCCTACCGGTTACATGCCCTACCGACCCGCCCGATATCACATCAATAACTCATCGGGCTTGTGGGTTCGGCTGCGGCTGTACTTCTCGGGTGAGCACTCTGTTCTCCTCTTGTGGGGCTTCCGACCCTTCCCTGCCAACTACGTACTGTACCAATTGCCCGTTCTGAACGTTCTTTTCTATTAAGTCTTTCAAGTTAGTGCAATCTTCTGTTGTGTGACCCCGACTCTGGTGGTACGCACAATACTTATTCCGACCTCTCTTCCCCGGCTTCGGGATTGTTTGGCATGGTTCGAAAAAGGGCTTGTTTCGCATCTCCTCCAGTATCTTAGCCCGATCTGTATTGAGTGCGGTGTACACTTTGTTAACATTTTTGTTTGGGAAGGGTGGCCGTCCACTCGACCCTCCCCGTTGTAGTTCTTTTTATTGTAACTTTCCGACCTGCCCTGATTATCTGACTTCTGATAACTCTGTTTATCCCGATCTCTGGATTTCTCGTATAATTGGGCTGATGGCTTGAAATTCCCCATCGCCTCCTCGATCGCTATGTGTCCCTCGGCCCTGTAGAAGGCTTCTGTTAGGTCGACCGGGGGGTTGATCACCAGGTCCTTCATCAGTTTCTTTGATTTTCCGATGTCTAGCCCCGTTGTGAAGAATCCCAAGGCTTGTGGGAAATTTAGCTCCGCCACGACCCCACAGCCTCTCGAAACCTCTTAACATACTGCCCCAGGCTCTCATCTTGTCTCTGCTTAACCTGCATGAGGGATGCTGCGATCTTTCCCCGTCTCTTATTACTCCCGAACCGTGCGTGAAACTTTCCCGAAGGTCCTTCCACGAACTTATCGACCCCGACGCCAAGGTTCCCATCCATTCCCGGGCACTCTTCTTCAGGGTAGTAGCGAACATATGGCACTTGGTCGCATTCGGAGGTGGCCATAATAAGTCATCAACCTGTCATACCCATCAGAATGGTCGTAAGGGTCCCCCCCCGTCATAAGTCTCCATCGGGGGCATCTTCCTTTTGGGGTCCGCTGTCTCTTGATTAATTTCTGGCGAAAAGGGTGACCCTAAGTAGACCGAGGGCACCTCCGTTGGGCTCTTAGCTAACAACAGTTTCTCCAATTCAGCTACCCTTCGAGCGAGGGGGTCAGACTCTCCTTCGTGAGGGGACGATCGGGGTCTGTCCCTCTAACGTTCGGGAATCTTGTCTCCCCTCCTCTGTCCAGACCTGCCCGGGTGTTCTGACCGTCGTCTTGCTGATCGTCTCCTCCTCCGACTTCAGTTGTCCCTAGAACGGCTTCGGTATCTACTCCTCTCCCTTTCAGCCTCTACCCTTCTGGGTGACCGAGACCGGTTACGCTCCCCGACCACGTTAGCCATCTGTAGTTCTAGCTCCTTCTGCTGAAGACGTAGGGCCATCATGGCATCTTTGTTTTTGCATCTTTTTCTGCAGGATGAATTCTCTCTGGTCTCGACTACCTTGGCTACGACTTTTTTCATGCACCTCCAGCGCTCGTGAGTTAGCTTCGTCCATCCGACTAGTCTGGTTGGGGGTACGTTGGCTTTCGTGAAAGTGCCGCCTCCGGGGGAGCCAGCCGGCTCCCTCTGATCGTCCTGGATTCTGGAACCCAGTCTGTCCTTCACCGACCCTCTCACTTGAGTGGTCTGGTGCGACTTGGCCTTTTCCTGGTCGGAAACTGCATACTCCACGCTCGCCATAGTTTCTTGCCGGAAAAGAATCTGATTGTGATTGTTTAAGTACTGACCCTCCTTCTAGCGCCAATGTTAACGCCAAGTTTCGCCAGTGCGTCCAATCACAGAATCCACGCGCTAGAACCTGCACAGTAACAGATCACACAGAAGCTTGACGGCTTGTGCCGCCGGAGATAGCTCCGGTGTGAGAATGAGTACAGGCCGTTACAAGGTTTAACAATGGAGGCTAAGTGTTTAGTGCTCAAAAGTATGAATTACCTCATAATGATAACCTAGGCCTTGTATTTATAATACTCACCACCTAGAATCCTTCTCCCAGTCGGATTAGGACTCCTACCGTATGGTAATTACCATAACTTGGGTCCAACACAATCTCCTTAAAAGGTGCAAGTAGAATCCAACCGCATCACCACCTTTGGAGTTACCTTATATGCATACGAATAGGTACCCAGACCCTGCACACAAGAGAGCCCACTATGTCGGCCCAAACGGTCCTATAACCCGGTCTGGGCTTCGGCCCAAAGGACTCGAAGACCCGACCCCGAACACCACAAAATTGGGTTCGACTCTGGCCCAGGAGGGCTCAAATGCCGACCCGAACATCTCCAACATCTTTATGGGTTTTGGCCCATCGGCCTCTCAAGCCTTCGGCCCAAATGAGGGTCGGTAAAACGCTCCCGAACAAACTATATATAGCCTTGTGGTGACACACAAACTATATAAATAAATAGGTAAACAACTCTTTGTCAATTACATCATCATGTAACTCCTTATGTTTTGCCTCTTAGATTATTTTGATCAAGTGGTGGCACATCCGAATCAAAATTATTTAAGTTAAGTCCAACCTAGCACTTCCATATATTCAAAAAAGAAAAATATCGCCCTTGTGGTGACACAACAAAATAATATTATTCAATTTTCTTTATAAGCATCAAATGTGATAAATTAACATCTTAAATACTAATACTTGCCTTGTGGTGACACAACAAACTTATATTAAATATTTAATACTCTATTAATTTTATCATGCTAGAAGGCGACGTTCGATATTCTAAATATCTTTGAACGCGCGCATGCAAATATATATAAAATACGCGTCATATTATTAAACATGCGAAGCATGTTTGCATAATATATAATATATATATAATACTAGCATGCACATATAGAATACTATATTCTACCCGGATTGATTATGGACTTTTATTCTAGTTTGATTTACTAGAGCCACCAAGTGAACCAAAAGGTCAAACTCTAGGGTGCAAGAATAAACATTTCAATATAACTATTACATTTAAACCCGGGCTCCATTACAAACGGGTCTTCGAGCGATCCTTTCTCCCTGATCTCCGGTTCTTCAAAAAATTCTAACTAATCCTGTACAATTAAACTATTTAATTTAAATAGGAACCTTGATCAGCAGTCAAGAGGAAGTACATAGGAGGGAGATAGAATTTACATCAAGAAAAAATCCAGAAAAGACGAGGTACGCAAACCCCATTTAATAAAACTCATTCATTCAAACATCCAACCAAAATAAATTCAATCACATTGGTTAATTGTCTATAATCAATCCCATTTATTATCATACATATCATCATATGTATTGATAAATAAAATCATTCCATTTATATATGAGTATCATTTAATGGGCAATTTTATGTTGCATGAAATCTAATTTCAAGATTAAAATAAACTCTTTATTTTAATTATAAAATTATTAAGATTAATATACTATAATATAATAATAATAA